>CAJUYI010001041.1:39334-92199 GCA_910591695.1 Galerucella pusilla | reverse complement strand
TGAGAAATGTTCCGAATTTGGTGATGTGCAAGGTTTCGAAGCAAAAGAACCTGGCTCTGTTCTTTTAACGTACGCCTCAGATTGGCAAGCTGATAAGGCAATTAGTATCCTTTTAAAAATTGTTTTCTATTGATTGTAATATTTTTTTGGTGCATCGTAATTTATTTTGTTGATATATTTTCTTTAATAGAATTTCAGAAAACCTGGATAAAGCCCGAATTGACGGTAGGATGATCGAAGCCAGACATTATGTCTGATTTTCTATGTATTTTTATATTTAAGCAAAACTTAGTTTTAGCGTGACATTTTCATATTCTCTAGTTTCCAATACAAAGTGTGTTTTGTAGTAAAATAATTTTAAAATAAAATTGTATTTGATTTACTTGTTCTTTCTTGGCAGCGACATAATTGCTGTGTATTTTAGAATATAAGGAGTTAATAGACAATTGGAATATTTATTCGACTCTACATGTGCTCGAGTCATCTTATCCGTTGACAATGTTGACATTGGTTGACATGACTTGACAATTAACATTTTCGTGCCAACATTACAATAATAAGAACTTGGAAATCGGTTCTAATTTCTTGAGTTCTATGATCTTGACAGAAATTGAGTGGCTGCTTACTTTGGTAATGAGGCTTTTCAGATGAATAAACCAGAAGAAAAATCTAGGTTATAGTTGCTTAAAATTTATAAATTATTTGTTATCTAAATTTTAAAATGAAATACTCTAATTCACAACTTCTTAGATTTCCTGTAATTTTTGGGAGTTTAGTAGGTATCCTAGTAGTCGGTTTTTATAACAGGTAGGTTTATTTATAAAAATATTTTTGCTTGTTAATTATTTATTTATTCTGCAGAGAAACCTGGATGGGAGATATAGATGCTGCAAAATTTGAATTGTATAAAGAAAATGAAAAAACTGGTAATATGTTGGAAGAGTTAAAAAAAGAACATAAAAAAAGGGTCGAGCTTTTAAAATAAATTTTGAGACTTTTTGGGCAGTTTTATTTGAAATGAATAAATCATACCTATGTCATATGTGATCATGCGATTTGAAATCGGGTAAATATGTTATTACTTTTAGACTATTTTGTAAACAATGACATAATAATAATATCAGTGAATGTATTATTTGATAGAATGAATAATATACTATTATTAAGTGAGGAACTGTTTAAAACAGTGGTCAATTTTTTACTAGCAATAAATGAAATATTAAAGGTTTTATTATCAAAAAAATGTCACTCAATATTTATAAATCAAATGTGTGGTGCTGGTTGCCTACCATATGTCTCCATTGCGAGGACTTCCTTAAAATGCATATAAATTTGGCGAAACCATACAGATAATCTCCTTCGATGTAGCACAAAGTTATTGATTATGGTGTTTTTTAAATATGCAAATAAAATTGTGTGGCTGAATTGAAAACGGCCAGAAATTAATGACATATATTAACCTAAGCCGCAGGAGAATTCATCCACAGCATATGTTGTGCCTGGGCTGTGAATTCATCTACATGTTGCACATTTGTAAAGTGATTTCAAACATTCCTTATAAAGTAAACGATGAGTAAATGTTGGAAAACATATTTATTATGGTTTGCTCAAGAGCATACAGAGTTCAGATCCGCAGTAAGTTCGAAGAGTATTGAAACAATACTATTTTTAAAGAATCCTGTTTCAGGAAATCAACTCCTTACTTTCACTTTTGAAGATTGAAATGAGATATGTAGAAAAACCAAAAGATATTGTGAGTATAATAAAAATAAAAAATAAACTATTCTTGCAACAACTGGGTTATTAATTTAGGAACCCTATTGGATAGTTGAATTTAATTCAGAAGATGATGTTAAGCGCCTTGCAAACAGATCAGTATCTATAAGAAATTGCTTAGAACTTTGGGCCCATGCACAATCCACTCCAGAGATTCATTGTAAATTAAAAAATTTCCCTCCGAAAAGACTAGAGCCATATTTTGATAGCAACAAATCATTCAAAATTGAAGTTGAAACATTCTGCAGACATTTTACACAAAAAGAAAAAGTGGATAAATTAGAAGTGAGAATATTGTACATATTTTCCACATAAATGTATAACTATATTTGAATGTATTTTTCAGGCTTTCAGCTACTTACCTGTTTTAGGCCCTGTAAATTTAAAAAACCCAGACACTACACTGCAATATATTGAGTATTATGGTACTGTATCAAACGACCCACCAGAATTACCATATCTTGTATTTTTCGGTAGATTGGTAAGAAATAATGAAAACTCCATTTTCTCTTGTTTTATAATACAACTTTTAGGTGGCAAACGGTTTACGACAGTTAATAAAGAAACTATCTTTAAAAACCAGAAAATTCATTGGTAATACAAGCATGGATCCTCAGTTATCCCTACTAATGGCAAATCAAGCCAAAGTTAAAGATGGTGATTTAGTACTGGACCCATTTGTTGGAACAGGCTCACTATTAGTAGCAGCTGCTCAATTTGGAGGTTATGTAATGGGAACAGACATAGATTATCTCATGCTTCATGCTAGAACGAGACCTTCAAGGATTAAACAAAAGGTATTTGAATGTTCCTTACAGAATTTGAATAATTTAAATTGAATATGTTGTTACATTTCAGATACGAGAAAAGGATGAAAGTATTAAAGCGAATATGAAACAATATAACTTAGAACACAGATATTTAGATGTGTTGGTGAATGATTTTTCGGTGCCTTTTTGGAAAGACACTGTCAAATTTGATGCAGTTATTACAGATCGTAAGATATATTTCATTAATGAATATTTTTAAATTGGTTATTTATATTTACTAGTATTTTAGCACCATATGGTATACGAGAAGCAACTGAACGAATAGGATCCACTAAAGTTAATTGTAAAGTAAAAGAAGAGCATCTACCTACACACATTCCCGCTAAAATTGATTACGGAATATCACACATTTATCGAGATCTTCTCTTATTTTCTGCAAAACATTTAAAAGTCGGAGGGTGTGTTGTTTGTTGGTTCCCTGTATTTAGGTATGTACAAAAGTGAATTCAACAAAAACATTTAGGACGTCGAGGGTTAAGTAAATAGTAAAAACCGATAACTGATTAATAAGATTAATTAAAAAATAACACATTTTGGACGCGTTCATCTCAACAAAGTTGATCAGGTAGCGATTTTTAGAGTGATCCATCAGTTCGTAATTCTGCTGAACGTGCCAATAAAACCATCAACATAATATGTCAAATTTCAATGAATACAACAACTCAATTTTAATTGATATATACTATAGATATATAGGACAATTATGAAATAGGTATTATTACTTCTAACCATTAAAAAATGGGATTCAATTACAGTAAATTGCACTCCCTACTTTGGAGCACTATGAAGAGTTGAATTTCCTGACACACTATACAATTTATTATTAAAATCATAAGTCACCTCCAGCTGTTCACTCATTTTCACCGAAATACAAACTAAAATATCTCCAAACAAAGATATTTATAATATGCTTTCACCATATGTCATAAATGACAGTTTATGCATCATCAATCGGTAGCGTGAAGCGTACTTTAATTCTGATTGAAAAAATGGCGACTGCTACCACATCGCTCAATCTGAATCTTGTGAATTTTTGGAAGATGTGTTGAGATGAGCACTGCACTGGTTTTATTGACACATTATAACTTTTATTATAATGATCTTTTATAACTGCCACACAATGATAGTGATACACTATATCTGCTTTTTACGATATTAATCTCACGCGCACATTAAAAAAACACTATGATATTGATATAATTCTCTTGTAAATTCTTTTTTAATTCCACAATTATATATTTTGAATTTTGACGTTTCCGTCCAATATAATGACTGACACTTGAGTTTCGTCTGTTTCCTTTTAGTTGTAAAACTTGTACCTACTAGCATATTCAGCCCTCATTAGAAAAAAGTTGCTGAATATCTGTAATTATTTGATTACCATCAAGTCAGTCAATTTGAGGTGGAGAGATGAAGAAAGGGGAAGGGACATACATATTTATTCTCTTCCCCTTCTCGAAAAAGTATCTAATGATTTGTATTCCACATGAATGCGCGCCAGTTTCTTGTTTTCTGATATTTTTATACATAGTTACACTTTGATCAACCGGGTTTGGGCCTGGGTTTTCTCGTTTTTTTTGGTTTTTATTCCTTATTTTCTGATATTTTTATACATAGTTACACTGTGATCAGCCGGGTTTTCATGTTTTTTTTTTCAGTTTTCTATTTCTCATTTTCTGATATTCACATACATATTTACTTCAATATTCTTATGTTAATACTAAATTTGACAACGTTGGTGACGAGTCTGGTAAATAAGCTCTCGTGTACTGACTTCCCTTCCCCTTTTTGGAAAACATTATATGAAATAAAAATCATTTGATATTCATGTCTATCTATATACATATACATGTTTATTTCCTTCCCTTCTTGAAAAAGTGTAATAATTTTTATTCCACATGAATGCACATCGATAATATTCAGCAACTTTTTTTCAAGTAACTAATGATGGCTGAATATGCTAGTGGGTACAAGTTTTACGGCTAAAAGGAAACAGACGAAGCTTATGTGTCACTGTCAGACATTATATTAGAGGGAAACGTCAAAATTCGAAATAAATAGTTGTGGAATTAAAAAAGATATATATCAATATCATAGTGTTTTTTTAATGTGCGTGTGAGATTAATATCGTAAAAAGCAAATATAGTGTATCACTAACATTGTGTAGCAGTTATAACACATCATTATAAAAGTTATAATGTCTCAATAAACCAGTGCAGTGCTCATCTCAATACATCTTCAAAAATTCATCTCGTTTTTGGTAAGAGAGCGCACATTTTTTTCTCATTTTTGTGTTCAGCGACCTCGAATTAACTTAAAAAAAAATATTTCATCAAAATCCACGTTGTACCACTAAACTAGATTTTTTCCGATGTTATCGTGAATGGAGATTGAACATTATGTGTTAGTTTTTAATAAATCTTATTGATCAGTTATCGGTTTTTACTATTTACTTAACCCTCGACATCCTACAAACATATGAAATGTTTTCATTACAGGGAAGATTATAACGAAAAATGTCTACCGTCACATCCTTGTTTCAATTTAACTGCAAACTGTGAACAAATTTTAACCAAAGTTACTTCGAGGCGGTTACTTACTTTTGAAAAGATTCGAGATCCAACTAGTTGTGAAATGGAGACGTACGACCACGAAATAGCTGATTTTAGAGAAAAATATTATACAGCCCGAGAAGAGTCGAGGAAGGTAAGGAGAACAAGGGAGGCACAAGTACGGGAAGATAACAGGAGGAAATATGAAGAAATGAAGATTAAATTTCAGTAAACTACTTTATTATTTTTATTTCTTTTTTGATTTAAAATTACCTTTTTTCCTATTTGCAAAGTTACCTCCGATTGGTCGTTGATCTCGACTTTTCGAGTTGGTTTTATCTTGTTTTTTAAATTTATTTCTTTTGAAAGGTTCTCTTTCGTCTCTGTTATTTTTGCTTTTGAATCCGTGTTTCTTTGTTTGGAAAGTTGATTTACCATCACTTTTTTTATTTTTAAAATTCCCTTTACCAGCTGGCGAGAATCTCTGATCATTATCAGTTTTCGTCTTCTTATTTTTGTAATGTAAAGGTTCGTATTTACGTTTAACACCTGTACGGACTGAAAACAATTCTAAAAAAAAGGAGAAAAATTAAAACAAATATTAATAATAATGGAAGATTAGGTACCTTTATCTGGTTCTTCACCAACATCTTCTTTATAATATTGAGCATCGTCATCTACTTCTTCCATTTTATTATCTTGTGGGTCTGTGTCGGTTTGAATGTTCTTTTGCATACCCTTCAAAGACTGATCTTTTAATTTCTGTTTGATGTCATCTTTAGCCATTTTATTTGCTTCTTGCACATTTTTCCTCTTTTCTTTCAATTTCCTGATAAAAACAGAGCATTTGATCAATCCTCACATTTAATATTTAAAATATTTCAACTCACTTTTTCTGTAGACGTTTCACTTTAATATCTTCCTTTTCATCTTCAGTTTTATGGACAAGTTCGTGATATAAAACCTCACCATCTAGAAGACCATCTTCTATTTTAATAAGTTGTAAAGTCAACCTTGGTCCAAGTTCACTTAACCTCACAGCAGATTTACCAGATTGCATATTTCCTCTTGAAGTTATCTTTTGTGCTAAAAGCACATGATTGTTGGGATCATCCTCAGCTTCACTTTCAGACATCATACCAGCCCTTTAATTGAATAAAATTATCATAAAGTCAACTTTACTATCAAATTGTGAAACTGGTCCTATAGACCAGTGCTGAAGCCTTCAAAAATAGTAAAAAGTTTAAAAAAATATTAGTAGGATAATTTGGTATCAAGTCAAAATAGGATGAAAAAAAAGTATTTCAAATCAAATAAATTACAGTGTATTTCGAACATAATAAGGTAAGTTTTCACAAAATTTCGTGAAAAAGATACTTTTTTTAAAAAAGATAAAAATAAAAAACCAAAAACTTGGTTATTTGGATTTTTCACATAAATTTTGAGGTTATGTGTAAAAATTGTGGATACAAAAGTTGTAGAACTTTTTATTACTCACAACTTTGCCATTTAACTTTTTTTCGTAGGGCTTGTAGTTTTGCCGGAAATCGAGATAAACCATTTTTCACCCTTAAAAACTCACCCCCTCCCACTTCCCGAATTCGGATCGCCCGTACTGTATTTTTTTCCTCAATTATATCATATTCCCCTTCTTTTCTGATGGGTTTTATCCTACTATTTTTTTTTGTTTCAAAAATTATCGACCCTGGTCTACTAAGTATAGTTTTATAAATAAAGCTACTTACTTTGTAAAGAACTCTGTAATGTCATTACATTTTGACAAATTAGGTATTTTACCCTGTACAACTTTCTTAACTCCCTTGGAAATTCCAACAGGTGCAATTTTAATACAATAATGTCGAAAATCTATCAGTTTTGTAGTTGGATTGTAATTCATCAAAACACATCTTTTCACTGTGTTCAAATCAATATTTGTAAGATTTAAAGTTGGGAACATATTTTGAAACATGGAAGCCATAAGCTTCAGTTGTAATCCTTCACCACTAAAACTGTTCAGAACTATTAACGGGGAATGTTTAAAAGCAGCATCAACTACTCTTTGCTTCTTTAGTGATGAAACAACATCTTTTGCTAATGAATAATTCTGTATTTTAAAAGTTAATGTAGGTCCTCTGGGTAGTCGCATTATTTTTAAATACATTCCTAGATCAGTTTGGGAAAATATGGACAAGTGAGATACATGTAATGGACCTGCTATTGAAACAAAATCTTTTATGCTGTTTTTCTTTCTTTCCTAAAAATTATAAAAGTTGTAGACGCCAAATAAATATCACCGATCTAATACTTACTTTAAGTGATGATGCCGTATAAGGTTCCATAACTTTTCTAAAATCCTTTGTTAATTCTAAAGTGTTACCTCCTGTAACCCCTCTATGTATTACAAATGAATGCGGTGCTTGAATGAGTTCATTAGATTCTAGATTTTGATTCAAATTTTTCTTAACAGAACGTCCGCGTTTTCTCTTACCCATTATTATTAACAATTATTATAAATTTTTAACAAATACACATACACATGTGTATACATCAACTTTTTGATAAAACTTAGGTTAGAATAATCTTCTGTTTCTAATTTGCTCTCTTAAAGATAAAGTACTCTAAAAAGAAGAAGTGTAAGTAAGAAACGTAAGTTATTTCTAAAAATAGCCAAGTCACGCAGACCAAAAATTTGAAAAAAAAGTAGATCTAAAATTTGACAGTTTGAAGTTTGACATAAACGTTGACATTTGTTGGCTGAAAGTGCTAGTCATTTTGTAACATTACAATTAGTTTAACTCTCAATATTTTTGTATGAAATAGTTTTTATAAACATTCAAAATGGTGCTGGAAAGTACGATGATATGTGTTGATAACAGTGACTTTATGAGAAATGGAGATTTTCTTCCCAGCAGATTACAAGCTCAACAAGATGCCGTAAATTTGGTATGTCATTCTAAAACAAGATCCAATCCGGAAAATAACGTTGGATTGTTAACATTAGCAAAAGTAGAAGTATTAGCTACATTAACAAGCGATGTTGGACGCATCTTATCTAAGTTACATCAAGTTCAACCAAATGGAGAAATAAACTTGCACACTGGAATTCGTATTGCCCATTTAGCTCTTAAACATCGTCAAGGAAAAAATCATAAAATGCGTATCGTGGCTTTTGTTGGCAGTCCAGTGGCAAGCGAAGAAAAAGAATTAGTAAAGCTAGCCAAAAAACTCAAAAAAGAGAAAGTCAATGTTGATGTTGTAAGTTTTGGAGAAGATGGTTCAAATTCAGATGTAAGTAGTAACATTTTGTAAATTGCTTCTACTTAAGATGTTATCTTTTAGGTGTTGACAATATTTATAAACACCTTGAATGGTAAAGATGGTACAAGCAGCCATTTAGTAACAGTACCACCAGGTCCTCATCTTTCGGATGCTCTCATTTCTTCCCCAATTATTCAAGGAGAAGATGGTACCGGTGGAACTGGTTTAGGTGGATCTGGCTTTGAATTTGGAGTTGATCCTAATGAAGATCCAGAATTAGCTTTAGCTCTTCGTGTTTCTATGGAAGAACAACGTCAAAGACAAGAAGATGAGGCACGCAGAGCTAAAGATGTATCAAGTACAGAAGCTGGTATTAAATCAGAGGTATAATGTGTTTAGATTTGTTTGATTTTTTTATTAGTTGATCTTATTTCAGGGTAATGCTACTCTTAAAGAAGAACCAAGTGAAGAAGCTTTACTTGAAAGAGCACTAGCCATGTCAATGGAAACTGGTGAGGACCAAGCTGTAACTGTTACAAGAGCTCCAGTTGATTTTGCCAATATGACTGAGGAGGAACAAATAGCTTTTGCAATGCAAATGTCCATGCAAGATGCCCAAGAAAGCTCTTCAGGTGCTTCTGCTTCTAAGGTAGTAAATCTATTGGTTCAAATTCGTTTTTTAACAAAATGTTTGTTAGGTGGAACCTATGGAAGTCGAAGGAGACGAGGATTATTCTGAAGTCATGAATGATCCTGCCTTTCTGCAAAGTGTATTAGAAAATCTACCCGGAGTTGATCCTCAATCTGAAGCTATTCGTCAAGCTGTCGGAAGTCTCAAAGATAAGAAGAAAGAAGATAAATTGGATGATAAACCAAAAAAATAGAAGGATAAATAGGTTTTTTTTTCAGTTTCGTATTTACTTACATTTATATATTTCAATTCAATTAATAAAATATTGGTATGCTTTGAATACTTATTTAATTGGTTTATGAATGATGGTAAAGTTAGATTTATTATTTTAATATTAATATATAGGGTAATATATAAGGTAAGTTTTCACGAAATTTCTAAAAAATATATAATTTTTTTGAAAAGGAAAAATAAAAAGCCAAAAACTTGGTTATTAGAGTTTTTCACATAAATTTTGAGGTTATGTGTGAAAATTGTGAATACAAAAGTTGTAGAGCTTTTTATTACTCACAACTTTGCTATTCGACTTTTTTCCGTAGGACTTGTAGTTTTGCCGGAAATCGAGATAAACCTTTTTTTACCCTTAAAAACTCACCCCCTCCCACTTCCCGAACTCGGATCGCCCGTAATTTATTTTTTTCTTCAATTATATCATATTCCCCTCATTTTCTAGTTGGTTTTATCCTACTATTATTTTTATTGTTTCAAAAATTATCGACCCTGGTCTAGTATAATAATTATTGTATATGATTTGTTCTTCAAATATAAAAATATTCAGTTCTATATTCATCAATTTAAACAAAGTTTCAAGAACATCCTTCAATTTTTGACCAATAACCCCACTTTTTAATGTCCTCAAATGTAGATAAATTTCGTCCAGTACAATTTTAAGCTTTGCGATTTTTTTATTTTCATTATAAAAAGCCCTAATGGTACAGAACAGTTTACAAGATGAATGAATGAATTTAAATTTTTTTTAAATTTTCCAATCAAAAATTTGCATAGAATCAGAATTTCCAAAAAATAATACTTTTTCCAAATTTCCTTTAAAAACCTTTTGTCTACACCCCTGACATTAAAAACTTTTGACAATCCAGTCATCCTTTAAGTATTTACGACAAAAAAATTGAACTTTGTTTACTTTGACTTGTTCCTTTTTGTCTTAAGTCTAAAATGGAAAGTCAAGCAAATGAAATATCTGTCTCTGCAAGTGAACAAGAAATATACTCTACAAAATGCACAAAGTGTAAGTCTAATTTTTCATTATCTATTTTTTTAAGTGAATCAAATTGTTAATTACGAAAATCAGTAATAATATTAGATTTTGCATAACTTGAAATTATAAATATAACAAAACCACCGTGTTGGGCTAAGTTAATAATTGCTTAGGAAGGTAGAGATAATATGAAAATTATAGAAAAAATGTTTGGAAAGAAGACACAACTCTATTAAACTTACCTTCTGCCTAGTCTCCAAATATGGACAAATAACTATGCACAAAAAATTAATAATTTCCATACATTCACATAGAAGTCTAGAAAGATATTTTTCTTGATTAATTTTAAAAGATATCAGTGATTTAAATTAATTTTAATATGAGTGATTTAATTTTAGTTGACCCATTGTGGGTTCAAGTTTTGATAAACTTGAGAATGAAACACTCAAAAATGTTTACAAGACGAAGGAACTCCGCATCCGAGGGTTGGAAGTAATGTGGAACAAAATTTTTCAACTCTTTCTCGTTCTACATCAAAATTTATGTTACAGATTTGTTTTCGAAGAACTTAAAGAATCTGGCGCTCCCGAATATATAACAATTATGAAAATTAAAAAGAAATGGATGAATTTAATGACACGATATAGGGTAATAATTTCTATTGCAGGCTTTGATTATGTTGATTATTTTCAATAAATTCATCATTAACTTATTTTATTTCTGATTCAAGCAAATAAAAAATACTACTTTAAATCCCGAGACAATAACTTGGCCTTACTATGAACAAATGGATAGAGCTTTCGGTAGAGAACTAGAAACTGATTCTGAAGGAAAAATTGTAGATTCATCTTTGAATACGTCCATTAGTAACGGTAATTAACATAAAGAAGTTACGAAGAATGTGTTTAGCATTTATACTAGTATTTTTTTTAGATGAAAGACAATGTTTTATGAAAAAATTAATTGAACTGCGGTATATACATAGGCATTTATTTACCGGTAGGAAGTATACTGCTCGAGATGGATGGATGTAAGTAAAATGAAATAATTTATCTTCAAAAATACGCGCCAAATAGTAGAGAAACTAACCTAACATTTGACAATACCCCTGTGGTAAAACTAACCTTCCTTATCTCTGGGTAAAACAATGAACACGATCAATAATTATCAAATAACTATTAACCTATATTATATAATTATTAAATATGCAAGTTCAACAATTAAAATAACTTTAAAAGTGCAATGGAGCAAAACCAACTAAACTCAAACGATCTATCATTATAAATCAGCATAACCTCACTATTAAGTACCACAACCACTTGTTCTGAACGCTTTGTTTATTGTCACAGAGTACACCATCTATCAAGTGGCGAAAGAAAGTAGTTTTCGTGATCGCAAATTATTGTGCACATGCGTGAATTAATTAGTTTATCTGTCAATGTCAAGTCGTCACTTCCGTTCATTCCCCTTAGTTCACCGTGTATTATTTTAAGGTTATGTTGAAAATGAGCTACTTCTCATTAGACACATGAGATGAATAATAAAAGGTGTTCTCATAGTATTAGTTGAAAATACATTCTATAATCAGCTAATTGGTAGGGATGTTCATCAACACTACTATTTGTCTTTAGTGGTGAGCGATATCGTGATTTTTAAATAATGTTAATTCTACTGTGATTTTTTGATATCAGTGATTTTAAAGCGTGATGTGATCACGACTTTCACAATTTTATTATAGTGTGGCATTGCTAGTGTATATACATAATATCAAATATTGCGATCGTGGCGTGAGGAGTAACTTGGTTTAAATGGACAGAAGGGACAAACTAATATACAGTGAAGTTGAACAAAAATGAAATATGTTATATTCTTTAAATAGTAAATTTCAGGTACAGGGCCGTATTACATGTTTATCAACTGAAAAAAAAAGGATTATACTAAATATCACTAATATCTTCATCCTTTCTTGATTCCGTTGTTTGATATTTGTAGTTTATAAATCGTTTATGGTGATATGCAATAATCGACCATATTGAAATATAAAATCGTGATTTTTTAACAGACAGAAGACGATATAGGAAACACAGCAATATTGTGCTGTGGCCGTGATCAGGTCACGGTGTTCTACGAGATCAGGTAACAGTCGTGACTCGTGAATTCTATATATCAGTTACTAAATCACAGTTCGTGATATCTCGCTCACCACTATTTGTCTTAATGTAGTTATGATTTTACTTCGAATCAATATTCGTGTAACTTTTCTCAGTGTATCAGGTAGTTTATGTTTCAATACCTACACGTATTTCCGCTCAATATCGTAAAAGTCCGACTTCAAAGAAACCGACAAAGCTTTCGTCTCTTGTTAGATGGTGTATTCTGTGTTATTGTTTCACCACGGGGCTTTTGTCAAAATAGTTTGTGACGTCACGTGGACACAGTCTGGTGGTAAAAAAATAAACAAATCGTTCAGAACACGTGCTACTTAATAGTGAGGTTATGCTGATTTATAATGATAGATCGTGTTTGAGTTTAGTTGGTTTTGCTTCAGTGTACTTTTAAATTTATTTTAGTTGTTGAACTTGCATATTTAATAATTATATAATATAGGTTAATAATTGTTTGTTGTTTGATAATTATTGATCGTGTTTATTGTTTTACTGCCAAGGTTTTGTCATTATTATCAACTGTCGTGGACATGCCCTATAGTAGAGAAACTAACCTAACTAACATGGCCACCTAGAATACATTCTAGGTGGCCATGCTAACTAATAACAATTTATACTCAAGCAAATTATATAAAAAAAATACCACTATAATAAGAGACTATATTTCAGGATAATTCAATCTCTCTTACAATGCCAGGGTAAATATTCCATTGACCAGCTCAGTAAATGTTGGCAAAACTTGGTTCAACGCTACAAGCAATTGGCAAAAGGAGATTCCACCGATAATATAACTTGGCCGTATTTCGAATATATGCACAAATGGTTTAAAGACAACAAACTACAAGACCTAAAAATGGAGACCGACACGAACGAAAGCGTTTTTGAAGGCGAAGAAAACGATGAAGATAAAGAAGAACGAAACAGAAAAGAGAATTCCGTAGAAACGCCTCTAAAGAATAATCTTTCTCTGGACAGAATTAAAATACAATTGTTAACGGAAATAAAAACCCAACAGGAAAAGAATCATCTCGTAATGATGGAAGCTTTAAAGAATATAACCAACCAAATGAGTAGTAATCAGTTGAATAGTTTGAAGACCGTCGAAACTGCTGAGTATGATAGTAATCCAATAACTATAAAGTACATAGGTGAATAGTATTGAAATTGTTTTAATTGTAATATAATTTTTGATTATATTTAGATTTAATTTTACCAGTGTTCAAATTGCATAGTACAATTTGAACTGAGAAACACAAAAATTCTATATTTCAAACCACGCCGCCACTGGAGTGAACGGATTCCGTTGTAAATCCGCTCAACCCCTTCTAAAAAATATAACTCCAGCCCGTGTCGCTCAAAACATATATCGGGTGCATCGATGCAGGTGTTCAAAACCGTTAAAAAGGAAATTTCGCGAACAGCCAATAAGAGTGAATTTTCTCTCTCCGGTACTCCCTGACGTCACTCGTCATATAAATATGAAACGCGTCCTAAAACACCGGTCATTACGTTATAAGGGTCAATTTGGTTATTATACAATTGGCCTGATTCTATAAGAAAGTGGTTAAAAGAGTGATTATCGTAAAAAGGTGGTTAGGGATAGAGTTTTAATCACTAGTCACGCCATCCATGTTTCGGATTCTATAAAACTAAAATCAAACACGGTTATTAAACTTTGTACGCTTATTCACCGTGATTAAAGTAGTTTGAATGTATCATGCGAAGTTAGCCGATTCTGGCGTTTTTGACAGAACTTGCGCCGAAATGCATTAACGTCAAATTGAAAATTCAAGGTTATGTTATGCAGCCGAATACTGACTGCATTAGATATCAGGGCCCGTATTCTTAAGGGACTAGTGAGAATCTTACCAATGAGTTTCAAATTTGTCGTATCGAAATCCAATACGCTGTTTCTAAGCTTCTCACCGCTTTTGGCGAGATTCTCTATCGGTCTGAACCATGAGAGATTGAATCTCTCTCGTTTCAGGCAACCCGTAATGCATCAATCTCATTGGTTAGATTCTCACTAGTCCCTTTAAGAATACGGGCCCAGGTAATTATTTTCAACAGTGAATACTGTTTGTGAAATGATTATTAATGTTATATTTTTGTTTGCTTTCTGTTCAACAATCTGCTCAATAATGTTGTGCTTAATCAATCAATTGGCCTGATTTGATAAGAAAGTGATTAATAGAGTGATTAGCGTAATAACGGTTGGGGATTGAATTTTAATCACTCGTCTAGTCACGCCATCCATATGTTACCATGTTTCGGATTCTATAGAACCAAAATCAACCACGGTTATTAAACTTCGTACACTTAATCACCGTGATTAAAGTAGTTTAAATGTATCATGCTAAGTTAGCCGATTCTGGCGTGTTTGACAGAATTTGCGCCGAAATGCATAGACGTCAGATTGCAAATTCGATGGGGTTATGTTATGCCACAGTGTTATGGGGGCACATGTTCTCAGACTCCGAATACTGACTGTTGTTTTTTTCAAGACTACATTAGCTATTAGGTTATTATATTCAACAGTGAACACTGTTTAGTTTGTGAAATGATTATTAATGTTTTTTGTTTGCTTAACAATTTGTTGTTTGCTCAATAAAGTTGTGCTCTCAATTAATATTAATAGTTTTTAATGATAAGCACCATAACCACTCCTTTATAGAATCAGGCCGATTATAATATACTATATATTTTACCTGATCAAATATAATTTGAGTCTGTGTGATTTTCTCTATTCATTTACTTATTCTCGATCATTCTGTACTTTTAATATTGGGTAAAAAATATAGTTTAATTCAGTGGGTTATTATCGTGTGTTTTTGTGGATTTTGTGCTATTCGCTACCCTAACTGTTGGATCACTAGAATAAGAAAACATATAGACCGTAAATGTTCTCCATGTGTGAAGCTAAGTGACTCGCTGTGTGTGGAAAATAAACTATTATAAATAAACATGGATTTTATTTCAAGATGTGATCTCCCATTTTGTTATAAGTGTCTAGACTAATACCTAGTCGACACCAAACGGGAATGGATATTTACCCCAATTTCGCTCAACCAGTATTGTGAATATGTTTTAATAGTGTGAAGGAAAGTGAATATTCAAGTAACCAAATGTGCATCTGTATATTTTTTCTATTACAGGTACTCCAAATCTCAATATTAACAATAGAATATATTAAAAACAAATTTTACAATATTAGTGTTTAATCAGTTTAATATAAAACTGAAATTACTAGAAAAAAAATGACTTTGTTGCTTATAAAAAGTATAAATACTGAATTAGATTCTATATTTCTAAGGCAGCTAAAGAATCTTCTATATCGGTAACGTTCTGTTTCTCTGCATACCTTTGTTTTATTTCTTTGAGCACCCAATCCAAGATCTTTTGGGCAGCGTCCTTCTTTTTGCCGGTAACCACTTTTTGAGCATTTAATGTCACAGAGGTTGTCTAAAATAATAATAATAATGTACTCCTATTTAATAATAATAAGTCATTTCTATAATTACCAAATATATTCCATACAAAGACCTCATATTTTTAGGGTTGAGTTTAAAAGATTGGTAGTAGTAGTTTCTAGCTAACTCCATATTTTCTAATCCACCTTGACTGTATTTAATATCTGCATATCTTTGGTGAAGTAAGTGATTATGTGGACTATGTATTATCAGCTCTTCTATACAAAAAGCAGCTCTGCTATAATCAAACTCAGATAAATACAATTCACTCAACTCCTGCCAAGATTCAATATCAGCCATAAACCTAAGAAAATGAAGATTATTTAACAAAAATATATTTGGTGTATATTGTTTACTTACACTTTTAAATGCTCTGTTAACTCTTTGATGGCTTCTGATGTCTTGCCGAGGGATTTAAGTATCGCAATTTTCCTCTTTCTGGCAGAACTGTTTGTGCAGTCTTGTTTAATAACATTTTTTAAAATCTGAAGGGCTCTTTCAAAGTTTTCATCAGCTTCATGTAACATCGACTCCAAAACCTGTACTCTACAACTATGGGGGAATTCATTGTACAATTCCTTAATACATATTTCCGCTACTTTTAATTGGAATGAATCTATGGCCGCAATACAGACTTGCTCTAATACTACATGTTCTGAAAAATATTTTAAAATTTGTATGTAGAGTATGTAGCAATTATCTTTAAGTTTATTTTGAAATAATAAACCAATGTTTTTATACTCACTTTCCTTTCCTAGATTATCTACATTTGAATTAATTGAACGATTCCAAATTTGCACGACTTCTCGACTATTTCGGTCATTGTTATCTCTAAATTGTTTTAATAAATCCACATCTCCTGAAAAGACAAAATTATTAGGAAAATTGAAAATGTTTTTGTAAATTACAAGATTACTTCGAAAATTACCCATTTTAAATTTTGAAAAAACTAGGACTGGCTAAATAAAAATTACTGAGAAATGATTTTTATTTTTGACATTTTGACGTAAGTCTTCTTCTAATTGCTGTCAGAGGTTAGGCCATAGGATGACTTGGCAAAACAGTTTTTATTATAATTGGTATTCGGTTAATGTCAATTAACCCATTTTAGGTTGTTTTTAAATATCTTTGTTGAAATTAGGTGAATATTTAATGTAGATATGTAAATGTTAATTTTTAAAGACAATTAAACCGAATAGAAGAAGAGTTTGGAAAAATATCAATATGACAGTGACATTTCTATCAACAAAACAGTCACCTGTATATTTGCACCAAATTTAGAAGTTTGCATGGTAATAGAAATAATAATATATTTTAATATTTTTATTGTGTTTTTGCTAATAACATTTCGAGGCGTGTACTGTTGTGTTATTTACATTTGCAAGTTAATTTTCGAAATGGAACCCGAGGATGCTAAATTTATGAGAACGTAAGTACAAAAGAAGCTATACGAATAAGACCTTGTAAAATACTCAGATTTCGACATTTTTAGAGAACGTAAACCAGGATCAGTTGATGTTCATCCAAATGTAGATGCTATTTGCTTAAATTATGATTTGGATATTCAGATTCTAGCATCTAAAGAAAATGTCATTTATGGCGAAAAAAAGGTGAGTGTTAATGAAATAAGCATTGTGTAGGAAAATTGAAGCAAATGTTCTCCTTTTATAGACCCTTAAGAAAATCATAGAATTACCCATGATAAACAGCAGAACTGATTGCCATGCATTGTCTAAGGAAGTTGTTAATCAGTGTGAACTTATTCATCACTCACGTCTGCCAGAAGTTGAACAAATTATTTATTATTTGAAAAAAAGACGACTTCAAAATAGTGGCAAAGGTAAAGTAATAATAAAATGTATGCTCTTGAAAATATCTAATTATCAATGAAATAGGAATTGGCAATTTGAGTGATGGAGATAAAATTTGTTTTGAAAGACTGTCTAGCGGTGGGTCTCAAGAAGCAAACTACAACAGTTTATCAGAATATATTGATCTCTTGTATGAAGGAATGGCAGAGAAAATTAAGGGGGCGCAACTTATTCAACTTTTAGCAAGAGATCCAGAAAACTTGGAGGCTCTTGCAACCAATGGTAGGTATACATCAAGTAAACTACGTTTTCATTTCTATATTCTCTGTTTATTTTTAGAAACATTGATTAGTGCATTGGGTAGAGTTTTAAGAGAAGATTGGAAACGAAGCATTGCCTTGAGTACTCATCTAGTGTTTACATTTTTTTGCTTTTCTATGTATTCTTGTTTCCATGATGTCATCCTAAAATGCAAGGTAAGTGTGTGCAATAAACTTGTTAATCAAATGAAAATATTACGTTTTGAGGTGGGCTCAATTTGTATGGACATAATCGATTATGAATTGAGACGATATGATCGTTGGAAAGCGGATTTTGAAGGATCTGAAGCGCCATCGGATATTCCTATTGTCCGAAAACCTTGTCCTAGTAGTGCTAGTATGTCTGAAATACCTCGAAGTCGCATTCCAGAACCAGTTCGTCCTAAATCAGGAAACTTTTCTGATAGTAATATTAGTCAAATTATGGAAGGTAGGGTATATTATAGTTGTCCGGGGAAGTAAGGATATACAGTGGAAAAGATTTCCACCAGGGATTTTACTTTTTCAAACGAAAGTATATGTAGTATAGACTACTTTCCTAGATTTGTCATCTTATAGGGTATAAAATTACCTACAATTTTTTTGTACAATGAAATCTAAAAAAGTTATGGAAGAAAAACTGTGGCATTTCGCGTGCTCCAAGCTATGCTTGCAAGCTGCATCGTAAGCTCGAGCGGAATCTTCTCACAAATCTAGGAAAGTAGTCTATACTACATATACTTTCGTTTAAAAAAGTAAAATCTCTAGTGGAAATCTTTTTCGTTTCACCACAACTTTCGGACTAACATCCCCGGACCATAGAATCTCTAGATGGCGCTGTAATTTTTTAAATTATAGGTAGCATTTATGACGATCTAACCAATTCTATGGAAGGCATCGACGATAGAAAACTCACCGACGAGCAAAAATTAAAAAGATTCCGTACTCTAGTGAAAAAACAAGAACATTTGCTTAGAGTAGCTTTCTATTTACTCTTAAATATTTCAGAAGATGAAATTGTCGAAGAAAAAATGTCGAAAAGAAACATCGTAGGACTTTTGGCTAAAGCTTTAGAAAGAGAAAACGACGATTTGCTAATTCTAGTCATAACATTCCTTAAGAAATTGTCGATAATGCAATGTAACAAAGAAGTGATGATAGGGAATTTGTGCGTGATCGAAAGGCTGCCTCGCATGTTAAATTCCAACAGTGCCGATCTCGTCCATTTAACCTTGAAGCTTTTGTTCAACCTTTCATTCGATAATAGAGCTAGGTATAAGATTATAAAATCCGGATCGTTACCGAAAATAATGGGTCTCTTAAGTAAGTACAAATTTAAGTTTCTACAGTGTTACCTTGTCAATTGTCACTTGTCATAGTTTGGCGTGAGGCATTTATTAGCGTCTCCTAACTTGGTGTAGCATATTGACTAATGAGTGGCTGCGATAGCGTTGGGGTTTTACAACGAAAAAGAAGAAGATGAGTGACGGCTCTCTTTTCCCTCGGTTTTTCAGATTCAGATGGATATAACCTATGAAGCAACATGTAGTTTTTGTAGAAGTTATAATAGTAAATTAATATAGTTTATGTTTCTTCTGTAAGTTCCTTTGTGAAATAATTATCATAGTTTATGTTAGTGCCCAGTGTTTAATATTCCCTGTATTACTCTATACAACACCTGGTATCAAAATTCTAATTTTTAGGTGATGATAAGCATCAAGAAGTTGTACTTAAAATTTTGTACCATTTAAGTTACGAAGATGAAGTGAAACATCATTTTGTTGACTGTATAGGCTTAGTAAGTCTTTTATTTAAACTAATTTTATTTTGAATTTCAATTAATTATATAATTTATAGATAATAGACATGCTATTATTAAACGTTGGAAACGAAAATGATAAAACTATGGTAGCGCTCTGCATAAATTTGGCTACCGATCAATCTAACGCCCAGCACATTATTAGAAAGAATAGATTGCAAGCTTTGATAATGAGATCTTTCACTTATCAAGATGCCATGCTGATGAAAATGCTGAGAAATATTTCGGATAACTCAGTTTCTGCTCCGCCATTTATAGTAAGTCGTACTTAAATTAACTTTTTTTGCTCGCTAGGTATCTATAGACTGTTTCGGAAATTTCTGTCGTGTTTGCTGAGAACGGGGGGAAGGGGCTGGTGATTGAATTTTCCAGAAAATTGCCGTTGCTAGCTGTTTCGTGCTAATTTTATTTAATTTAATATTTTAAATATCGCGCGTCAAATACTCCCCCTTAATTATGTCAAAGATTACAGAATAAAAATATAAGATGTTTCACTCGTTCGAATTTATCGCGTAAAGCACCGATGCCGCTGGTGACTTGGATGGTACAGTACGTCCTTACTTGCATTTAATTTGGCATGTTTTACGGGACGTCGCCCGTCGAGCGCTGTTATTTTAGAACGGTGTTTATAATTGGTTGCTCGTGTTTTATATTTATGTTGTACAGATTTTTTAAATTTATTAATTAATTGTTGAAATGAACAAAAAGTAATATTAATATTTTTTTTGACAACAAAAGCGAGTCGTAAACATAATTTATGAGAGCGGCGTCCGTTTGGGACAGCAACTTGAATTAAACCGCCCTGGAGTGAAACATCTTATATTTTTATTCTGTAATCTATGATTATGTGCCACTTAGCGGATACGGTAGTCCGTCATTGTCGCTGCGCAGTCGTTCCTGAGCAGTAGCGTCGCATGCGCAGAGCAACAAGCAGAACAATAGAACCAATATAACCGTGTGCATATGTGCTAATGACGGTGTGTGGAACAAACAACGTGTTTCTGTCAGCTTTCTACCAATAACTCGTGTCAATAATTGTGTATAAGTGGGTTTTATATATCCTAGAGGGAGTTTATTCGTGTAATTATTATTCTCTTTGTTTGAAAAACATTAAAATACGAAACACTAGCAGTAACTGTGACAACAACTGCCACCGGCACGTTTCAGGTAGGGTGGAGTGGCGCATTTATGGAAATTAGGATTAAAATGCTGGTTCACATAAGTAGGGAATTATTTTGAATATTTTCTATAAAGTTATTACTGGTAGTCAAAAATGTATATATATAGCTTTTAAACAGGCCTTTTAGGCACATAGCTTTGTAATTCCTCTCCATACGTTTCTATCTTTGGCCTTTTCTCTCCATCGGTTCACATTCTTTTCTTTCAGGTCTTCTAGTACAACTTCCCTCCATCTTTTCCTTGGTTTGCCTCTTTTCTTCTTGCCTTCCGAAACTCTCCATGCTATTTGTTTCACTATTCTTCCTCCTTCCATCCTTTCTATGTGCCCTAACCACTGAAGTCTTCTTGATGTAATAGTTGCATCTATTTTGGATTCACGATAAATGTTATATAATTCTTCGTTAGTCCTTCTCATATACATCCCTTCTACTTTTTTTCCTCCCAAAATTCTTCTCAACATTTTTCTTTCCCATCTAATTACACTTTCTCTTTGTTTTTTTGTTTAAAACCCATGTCTCACAACTATACAATATCGTAGGCTTCAATATAGTACTGTTCAATCTTAATTTTGATTTCCTTGACAGATGCTTTGACCGGACTAGGTGATTTATTGCTCCTGCACTTTTGTTAGCTTTCATGATTCTATTTTTAATTTCCTTTTCTTCATTACAATCACTATTTAACAGGGTTCCTAGATATAAAAATATTCAAATTCGATGATTGCTCTTTGGGTTTCTACTCTAAATTTGTTGAGTTAACTGTATAAACCCTCACTTCGTGGAATCTACTCATCATATGGTTTTAAATGAAACTAACTTCTGTCATTCTGATGATGATATTTATATCGAAACAATTGTCAATTTACTTGCAATTTACAGATTTTTACAAATATATTGTGGAGTCATTTAAAAACAGTTAGTTTCATTTAAAACCATATCTAAATTTGTTATTTGTTGTCTGGATTCCGAGTCTAATCAGCTTACTTTTCCGTTCGTTTATCGTAAGTCCCATTTTAGCGGCCGCTTCTATCAAGATTTATTTAATTTATTTAACGGGTAACACCCAATATGACAAAATAGTTTATACATGTAAAATAAAATTAATTAATAAGTTGAAGAAAAAAAAAGATCAGTTTACAATATAACAAAAGGATTTAGACTAACAAACTAACAAATAATTTGGACTAACAAACTAACAAAAAAGCACTGAAGTGATTTAACACTTGTGTTGTGCATTCATTTAGTAGTAAATTAAATATTAAAAAATCTTTGTTATTTCACCCAAATCCTTCTCTGTTCTTGAAATTATGGCCATATCGTCCGCATAACAAATAACTTGATGGCTTTTATAGTAAATGTGTCCCTCTCTTGTCTCTTATAATTTTTTCTAATGCAAGGTTGAATAGTAATGTTGACAAGGGGTCACCTTGCATTTCAAAACTTTCTGAGTCAAAAATGTATATATTTCTTTTATTTAGGAATTTGTTGGAGACATAGCTAAGGCAGTAGTTGAATCGAAAGGTGAAGATTTTATTAGAGAATGTATCGGTATTTTGAGTAATCTACATCTACCCGATCTCGATTGGGCTGAAATTTTCAAACACTTTGATATGATAAAGTGGGTGAAAAATATAATAACTAGCAACAATAGCGAAGCCGAACTAGTATTGCACGTAAGTACATTCTAAATTGCTAAGTTTTTAATTTTCAACTTGCTGAAAGTGGAGACGGTGAAGTAGGATGAACCGGTGTATTTATGTCAAATGTTTCAATTGATATTGTACTGTTTGTCTTTTATGAATTTGACATTTGACATTTGAGAAAATTTAATCGACTGCTTCGATGTTGAAAAGTATTATAATTTTTAGGTTATAGTTTTATTGGGTGCTGCAAGTACCGATGAAGGTTGTTCGAATTTGTTCTGCGAAACTAACATTTTACCATTACTTATCGATCTGTTAAAAACCCATCAAGAAGATGATGAAATAGTCCTTCAAATCGTTTACGTTTTCCTCACAGCTTTATCGCACTCATCAAATATTGATTATATTGTTAACAAGACCGGTAGGTTTATTTTAAGTAATTTAAAAGAATCCTTTAGATATTGCACTAGCAAGAGGTATAGTGATGCAAAAAGTTCCATATATAATATTTATTGAAACAACCTCGTAAAACGCAAATATACTTTTAGATGACCCTCGTATACAAATATCAAATGTTTAGGTGAGTTCGGAATGGATTTTTGGTGCAGTAATAGTGTAGTGTTCGTGTAGTGCAGAGTTTAGTCACGTGCTAATGGTGTAAGAATGGAGTGATCAGTGTGTAACACCGAGTACACCACCATCTTGTATAGTGTAACTAATGTTGATGTAATGACCAGGGTAAGGGATCTCTTAAGGCGCGAGGGTGCTGCCACATAGGGAGTCCCGTCAGTACTAAAATTTCTAATTTAGTGAGAACTGTTACGCCGTTAGTGGTAGTTGCACATATATCAGCGCTGACATCCTAACGTGTTATCTATGATCCTAACCTTTTTTTTTTTTCTCTATGATCCTAACCTGACAACTGCCTGACGTGTATCGTGAGTTTGTCCAGTTTTCGTTTTTAAAAACTATTTTGCTTATTTGTGTGTGTGTTGAGTATTCGTAGTTGGTTTTTATTTATAGTGGAACTTTTATTTTAAGAGACAATGTCGAGAACATGTTTTGTGAAAGACTGTAATGTGAGGTGCACCCGGTAAGCTCTATCTTTATAAAAAACATGTTCGATTAAATGGAAAGTGACAGAAGTAGTTATTCTTCCATACAGCTTGGAACTTCCCAGCATTGTTGTTGAATTCCTAAAATTTATTTTTCTTCACGTTTGTCATTGAAATATGTGAAAAAACGTTTCATTTATTGTATACTTTTTTTATTCAATAAAATATATAAGCTTAATGATTATTGCTTTATTCTTCTCACTTCAGGCATTATATGGTCCACTTTTTGACATTTCATTTAATTTTACTTGACTATTTGATTGTTATTATTGTAATATCAATCTGATGTTGAGTAACTTTGAATGAAATATCAAAAAATGGACCATAAATGTCATTTTGCAATAATAGTAAAATTACAGTAATTTCGAATAATCCGCCAAAAACTGTATTGCAGGAATCTTCTTTTTCGGCTGTTAGCGAAGTTCACAACCATCTGATTTGTGTTAGAGGTACTGACGGGACTCTCAAGGTGGCGCCACCCGTACAAATAGAGGGCGCCACGGGTCAGTTTCCCATCTATAATTATTTTTTTTTATCTATGGTGATGACCTTGAATTGTATCACAAATTTGATGCAGGTTAATTTTAATCCACTGTATTAATTTGAATTACATTTGAAAAGCATTATTTCACAATATTCGAATCTATAAAAAAATTTTAGGGCACGCCATTTGGGCGGCTTTTTCCTTCAAAGGGATTAAAAATATGGGTCATCACATTAACAATAGTTACACTATATCGAGTCAACGGTGTCCCACCATGTTTACACCATTCATACCCCAAAGTATTACCGAACGCACTATATTTTCTCTGACCAATTAGCGAACGCAACAGTGTCAATAGTGCCAAAAGTGTTGACACCGAACCATTCCGAACTCAGCTTTTGAAATGACATAAAGAAATTCAATTTTAATTTGACATAAACGTCAACAATATTGGAACAACAAATTTTACTTTAGAATTAATGTATTGTTATGAATAATATAGGGGAAAAATAGAAATTTAAACAGTTTGTACAGATAGAGAAGTTAATTTAATTCGGTACACAACAGTGATTGAAAAAGAGATGTGATTAGTGACATATACGCGACCAATGACAATCGTGACATCAAGATATTTGATGGAATCATATGTGCATGTGAATGACCTGTAAAGAAAAACAGGATGTCAAATAAATACACGTAAATATCTAGTAGGAGCATGGATAAAAGAAATGTAGAGGTTGTCAAGTATTTTTTATCTATGGTTGTTGCTTTGGGAAAGAAAAATGGGATACGTCCAAAAAGTATATGTTTGATAGCTGACTAACCTTACATTACATATTAGTAATCCCTTCTGAGTCATCAATTGGTAAGAAACATCCACTATTTGATAAAATTCTACAAATAAAAGTCTCGGAGACAGCCTATCGCTATTATCATAGAAACTTTTTTACATTTTCACTGGCACATAATATCTTTAGTATTAAGTAATATAATCGAGAAGAGCATTGGAAAGCAGATTTTCCCATCTACCTGAAATGCGAATAGCATTTTGAACAATAACAGGTGTAGGTACCTAAACGATTTTGACTTACAAACGAAATATTGCAAAAAGGAATCTCACCTTTCATGAACGAATAACGATACAATAATTCAGTATTTAGTTTCCAATAAGTAATACACCTATACCTCCTTGTTACTTTACATTTGAAGTCACCTTGGGTTTCTCTGTCAAAATAATGTTTAAATTGTCAAAATTTTGTAGAGGCGCCCGCCTATCTCATCGATTTGTTACAAGACAACAACAAAGTGATTGGTAAATTGTGTAATACTTGTCTAAACATTATATCCGATCATGATAAAATTTGGGCGGATCGAATAAGAATCGAAAAGTTTCGAAATCATAACCAACAATGGTTGACAATGGTGGATTCTCAACAGTTGGAGACGGAAGAAGAAGAAGAGGAGGAGGACGAGCTACCGCCGTATCTCAATACGGAGTATTTAAGTACTGCTGTAGTTCCTCCTTTATCGGGTACTGATATTGATATAGCTAGAGATTGTTGTAATTGAAATTTTATTTTAATTTAAACAGATTTGCATGATGGTGCAGAAACTGAGATAATTTCAGACACGGATTTAGACGTCAACTACTTTAATAACCATAACGAGGAGTAAGTTGTTCTTTTTTTTAATAGAAGTAGTTATAAATATTTATCGCCCTTGTCAACTGTCACTTGTCGCAGTACACTATATGCGCTATCTAGTACTAAGTTCGCGGAGCAATTATTTTCTAGCACAATGAAACGCTCCCAGACTGTCAGTCGCATTTGTGTTACTTGAAGTTGCAGTTGCTGTCAAAACCAGCGCCATATTGTAAAATTGACTTCGAGTCAGTAGTGTAACGCTTTCACATTTTGTAGGTTAACACAAAATTAGAATCTGTCGTCCTTGACTGTGTCTTTATAATAAATAGAGTTTTGTTTTAGGATACAGGATTTTGAATTCGAAGCGATCTAAGACGACATTTATTTTTAATACCAGCTGTTTGCTTAATTTCAGCACAAATTCATATTATTCTAGTCATTTTTTCCTTTTAAATGTAGAAATATCTATGCAAAATATACATTAATACCCCTTTTATGTCGTTTTATTCCACAGCTTTTGGATATCTGGAGTGTATGTTCAAAATTTTCAGGAGTGGTTTCCATGAATTTTTATTTAATCGACTCTTAGGTATTTTTTAAAGTATTCACTTATTTTCATCATTGGTACTTTTATCACAGAATTTATTATCATTTATCATGGGTAAGTTGAAAAAGTAGATTTTTTTATTTTATACTTTTGAGGTTAGGTTTTCATGAAATGATAAAAATATTATTTGTCCACGACCACCTAATAATAAGTCAATATTTTACCTCCTAACAAAAGGTTTATGGTACCCATGTATCTACTAGAGTGAATTATTGTTCATAATACACTGGAGTGTATTATGGTTCATAATTCACGCCATGACAATTCAACACTCATAACATTTCGTTACATAGGTGACTAGAGATGGGGGTACAATACGAAATAAACTATTAAATCTGTGTATTTTGTTCAGGAAATTTGTTTCTGACATATATCGTATCTATAAAATATTGTAATTTTTAGTATTGATACTTTTCATAACGATATTTTCTAATATTAAGTATTTCAAAACAATATATTTATAACGGTACGTTTTATTGATACCTTACACAGTATCGCCCATCTCTATATGTGTCAAATTATTTAATTTTGACGTTAGTAATACCAAATTGTTACGAACTTGCTACATTACTGCAACGATAAATTCATTGAATTCGGATAGTGGAAATGAACGTTCTTGTACACCAACTGAAATAAAAGAAGCGGCGAAATTAACGACTATAGGACTGCTGCCAGAAAAATCGAAAGTCTACATAGGTATTATAACTTCATGAACTGGAGGTTAGTTGACTTTTATTTAATAAAGAAATCAAGGGTCGTGGACAAAGTATAGTATTCTACTCGCAATTTATGGCCAAAATTCACTCGGGTGAAGCGTGAATAATGGCTATCATAAATTGCTCGTTTAATAATATACTATTTTCAACTTGTTTTTTTTGCAGGTAAGAATGATGATTCCCCAAAAGTTCATGACCCGAAATAATATGTTGGTTCCAATAATATATTAATTTGATTCAGCATGTAGTTGTAAGTATTACTCATGTTACGTGAAAATGAAAAAAAAATACTAATTGATATTTTGTGTGGTTATGTTGGTTATTTTATTTTATGAAAGATTGATTTGATAATATTTTCTCACTTTACTTGTCTTAAAAGACGAAAAACAAATATTGTAGCGCAAAATCATTTAATTCCAAATATTGGTGCAATACTACCCGTATTTAAGAAGTCTAACGGCCGATTTCAACTAAAGTCCACTTTACCGAAAGGAAACTTTACACCAAAGTCCCCTTTAAAGTAGTTGTTGCCGTCGTTAGGTGCCATAATGAATATTAAAGTCTCATTTCCATAATAGTTATTTATGATATGAGTGTTAAAAGTGAGGTTTTATTTTGTGAGTGAAAACGTTTGTGAAATGAGCGGAGCGAATTGAACAATTTCACGAACAAAATAAAATCACTTTTAACACAAATACCATACAATGTTTTTTGTACAACTTCCCTATTTTGATAATGAAACGAGCGAATTTGCAATGACAATAAATTCAAAATGCATTTTAGTATTCAAATAATCAAAAGATTGTTGTGAATGGCAGACGTTGCCAACGTTATGATTACTAACAAATGAGAAAAGACGCTGTCATTTGAATGGAGTGCTAAAAATATTTTTAACACTAGTGTTAAAAGTATTTTTAACACGCTGCTATGTAAACAATCGTTTTTAACATTGTTTGCTATCATTAAAAGTGTCACTTTTAATGACAGTTGTACAAAAAGTATTTTCTAATTAATTTTTAAAGTGTTGGTTAGCCTGGAATTCATGGATTTTGACATGAAATAGAAAGATCTGTCATATTTGGCTCGTTTTTCCGTTTCTGTCTAAATAAATAAGGTTAAATTTTGTTAAAAGTTGTGGCGTTTGTAATATTTGCGAGAGCGATTTATTTGGAATGAAAAGGAAATTTTAAAAAATAATGAGAAAGTTCGCTTTACAAATTTTTTTCGAGAAGAAAATTTTTTGTATGTATTTTATTTATGGTAGAATAAAAGCTTATATAATGAAAATTGAATGAGGGTTTTTGTAAATTCTATTTATTGGTCATTGTATACAACACAACTCTATGGATTTTACAACTTACTCATTAGTAAATTTAATAAAGAGTTTGTTTTTTTGAGCGAAAACGTTGGTAAAAATCGAGCTCATAGTTTTCGAAACAGTCTGTTCTTTCCCTATACACTTTTGGTCTTTTAATATAAATAAATTTTTCATCAGACGAACTTGAACTAGAACTAGAGGTTTGAAAATTATTCATATTATATGATCAACGACTAAACTAATACAAAACTAGAAAACGTCGCTGTAGGCAAATCACAAAACAAGTCGCAATTGGCTTTCACACAAGAAACATTAAAGTTATTATAGGGTTACCCACGTCGAAAATTTAAATTATCAAAAAAAATTTAGCATAGGCACAATGAGAACTATGAAATATTGACATAAAAGCTACAGATCGATGGTAATGTCAAAAATAAGAGAAGAGTTGTCGACAGAAAACAGAGTGAGATTTATGGCATCTACTGTAGAAAGCGACCAGCAGCAGCAGAGTCCCAGCAGCAGCCAAGGTAGGCGCTAGTGGTAACTTTATGCAACAAAACCACAGAGTACAACTTATATTTTATTCTATTGGGAAAAGTAGAATTCGATAGATGGCGCTCTAAAATGTCAATGTCATCTTAGCAACGAGTAAAACAAATCAGCTGCCGTCTGCCGTATAAGCCCTTTGATATTTAAGTGGTTTTATTTTGCTGCTTTAGTATTTTGTGTTGTTAAACTAAATTTTGACTCCTAATATTTTTATTTTTGGTGTAATAGGTATGGTTGATATTTGTGAAAGATACAACAAGCGTTCAATTAACTGTTTAGTTTTAGATCTGATTTCGTGTTTTTATTTAATTTTTGATATCTACAAAAGTTGCAGAGAAGGTAGGTTTGTATTGAGTGAAAAGTACAACAAACGTTCAATTAACTGTTTAGTTTTAGGTCTGATTTCGTGTTTTTATCTTTGATATAATTATATCTACAAAAGTTGCAGGGAAGGCAGGTTTGTATTGAGTAATATTATATTTTAAATCTTTAATACCGACTTATTTTCTCTTTGATCTGCAATGAAAACAAAAAATAGAATAACATAACCTAGTGTTAAACTTGTCACTGACACAAAATTGAACAAATAAAGTACGAATTTACGGTAATTACGTTGCTTTGCATATAATACAAAAACAATGCAAAACGAATCATTTTACTCGTTGCGACAGTTACAATTTTTTCCGCCAGAGATCTCATTGAATTCTACTCCGCCCATGTGAATTTTCATATTTTATCTGTTTTTGTCCATAAATGAGAAAAAAAACACACAAGAACTAAATAGATTTTTAATTAAAAATAAACTATATAATATATAAAATATTCCAGTCCAATATTAGTAAATATGTACCTCTGCCTCTACCTATCACAATTAAGTGCAGAATAAACTCTTCTAAGGCACAACTACAAACATATCCAAACATCATTTGTTATGAGTTTTGAGGTGAGAAATCAAAATAGATTTTAGTTTAGCTTTAAAACTGCATTTATAACATTCATAGGTTTCCCAATTTTTCCCGTGAACCAATTTAACATGCTTCGATATATTAGACTTCCATGCAGAAACATAATCGCACAAATCGCATTTAAACTTTTCGGGTTTTTTCATGTTGTGTTGTATATGTATATGAGACTTCAAAGTAGACTTATACTTGGTTGAAAAGTTACATATAGAACACTTAAATTTGATTTTGGTATTGTGCACAAGTTGGTGTCTAGTTAAATTTCCTTTTTCGATAGTTTTATACGTACACATGTCGCAGTCGAATGTTTTCACCCTATCTTGGTCTGAATGCATGAACAAAACGTGTTTACTAAGACATGCATTATACTTCGATTGGAAATTGCAATAATCGCATTTAAAAAAAATAGTTTCATCGTGTTTTTTAACGTGTTGTACTAAATTTCCTTTTCGAGTAGTTTTGAAATCACAAATGTGACAATCGAATGTTTGACAATTATTATTGTGTACAATTTTAATGTGTGCAGTCAGATTAGACTTCAATTTAGTGGAATGATTGCAAATTTCACATTTGAATTTCTTGACTGTACTTGAATGATTTCGAATGTGTACTCTCAAACTATCATCATAACTAGTTGAAAAATCGCAAAGAGAACATTTGTACTCTTTTCGCCCTTCATGTTTAATCATATGTTTCCTCAAATTTGATTTTTCTATACACTCAAAAGTACAAAGACTGCACTTGAACTTTTTCAGTTTCGATCTATCCATATGCAAGGATCTACAATGTCTAAATAAATGCAACTTGTCCTTTGTATTGTAGGGACATAGCTCACAATGAAATCTTGCATTATTACATGAATGTTGCTTTTTTAAATGTTCCAATAACCTGTCGTTGTCAGTTGTCATGAAAGAACAAAGTAAACATTCAAACTTCTGTTTCAAGTTATTTGTGAATGTTCCAGAATGCTTCTGCAAACTAGCTGATTTCCCAGATTTAAAATTACAATTTATACAATCAATATATTTGATTTGTCTATTTTTAACTACCTTTACATTATATTTTGTTCCTTTATTGGACACCTCTGAATGACACTTTTCATCTAAACTTGTCTGTATATTTGAGTCGGGTTTTATATTTTTGCCTTCAATATAGTTAAGCAGTTTCTTTTCTGATTCTAAACATTTCATTATGTATGATATAAACCATGTTACATTTGAAGAGCAGCTATCACAGAGGTAACTGCCTTCAATATTATTTTTATGCTAAAAACAAAGAAACATATTCATTACTTTCAATGATATTTTAAGCCAGGAACTTACCAATGTAGGGATATACTTTCCAATCATATCTTCATTTTGCTTTTCAATAAAATTGTCAAAAGATTCACAGCTTTCACTGGGATTTAAACAAATTCTACATATCTTGATGTCCATATTATTGACATTGTGGGTTTTACAATAAATTTCAGTCAAACTTGGTTTCTTATTTACTGCAGATTCTAAGTATGGGTAAAGGTATTCATAAGCTGCAGTACATTGTGCTTTAAACTCAAGTGCCATTTCTAGCGTTACTGTACATTTATCACAAAATTTTGGATTTTGAACTTTTTCTGTATCCTGCAATATATAGTTGATCAATCAACTTTTTAATATCTTTATTTTAATACCAAATGACTACCTACCGAATTTAATATATCTTCATATATTTCATTTAGTACCATTTGAAAAGATTCGTCTTCGTATATTTTTCCATGTTTAAAGCATATTCGACATGCTTGTTTGTGTTTGTTTTTCATTTTTTAGTGGAAAGTGGAAAGTATTCTGTATAGGGCATGTCCACGTGACGTCACAAACTATTTTGACAAGACTTAGGTGGTAAACCAATAAACAAAGCGTTCAGAACACGTGGTACTTAATAGTGAGGTTATGCTGATTTATAATGGTAGATCGTGTTTGATTTTAGTTGATTTAGCTTCAGTGTACTCTTAAAGTTATTTTAATTGTTGAGCTTGCATATTTAATAATATATAATATGGGTTAATAGTTGTTTGTTGTTTGATAATTTTTCATCATGTCTATTGTTTATTGTTTTACCACCCAAGTATTGTCAATGTCAACTGTCGTGGACATGCCCTATTATTTGTTTTTGTAAAATGTGGTTATGTGGTATTATCACGTGGTTATATATACCACAGATTACTCATCCCCTAAATAACTTACTCCGTGTATTACTCTATCCTGAAAAATTATAACTCTGTGGTTATAAACATATTTCGATATTTCTTTATGGTTAAAATCGTTCAAGTACTTCTGTGGTTTTAAACCGCACATAAACAAACAGATTTCGATCTTGTGTTAATTTCAGCAGTCTATGGTTTTTTCGTTTATTGTTTTTGCTGAAAATGGAGACTAATTTAAAAAATGGACCTAAATTTCTTTGAGAATGGAATGGATTATAATTTCACTATTTAATAAAATCTGTATTGACTGACGTCTCTATCTTGTCGCAGTATTCTATGATTTGCAATTCTGAAAATTGTCATTTGTATTTGTGTCAATAACTTCACCATTAATTAAAGAACTCTTGGTAGCATTCTTCATATTATCGTTCAGGAATTACACTTGATCAAAAGGCGGTATGTTGAGATAGATGGTAATATATGAATTTGACAGCTTTTTATTCTATAAAAACCACAATATATTATCACTAAAGCATTTAACAATAATTCACAACCTTCAATCATTTTGTGACTATTTAAGGAATAAACAAGGTCCTTTGAACTATATTTTGCGATTGAAATTTTAAGCTTCTAGAAAAGCCAATTGACTATTAGTCCTTCATTCCAAAATGATTTGTCTGTAGTCATTGTAATTATTTTTTCCTACGACCACATAGGAAAGTGACATATATCGCACTGACTAGTTCTATGGAAAGTGACCTTTATTCATACGCGTACGGAAAAAAATCTTATCCGTACGTGTGCGGATAAAAAAGCTGTCAAATTGAATGTTGAAATGCTAGTCTTTTTACTCCGCAAATTAATATGTATATGTGAAATGCTTATTTCCTAAGTTGATTTGTCCATATAATAATATAATATAATCTATTTATTTCATTTAAAATTAAAAAAAAAAAATACCGAGCCCGGACTCGAACCACCCTACTGTTTGTCAAAAATCGAGCCCACGGATGCCTAGACCGCTCGGCCATCCCAATGTTGTAGATTCTGGTTCTTGTATACTAATAAGCGCTAAGGAAATATACACAACAGTTTATTTATTCTCCAAAATAAAATGTGTTTATATCGACATTTATTGGACTTTCATGTTATTAAAACAATAAATATCCGTTTTCAATTATTTGAACAATGAATCCTTAAAATAGCTAGTTAATACTTTCAATCTCCTACAGGTAGGCAACAAGTTAAATATTAATTCTAACTCTTTTATAAAGGTACTTTTTTCCATTGCATAAAAATCACAATTTTCTGGGCCAATTTCAAAGGTAAGTAATCAAAACCATATAAAGTATTTACAAATACACATATGTAAAACCTCTCACATCTACATAAAAAAGCAAGATTATACATGCCTAATTTGGTAAAAGTATATCGCGTGGTCGTAGGAAAAATAGTGTACATAACTTGTGCGAAAGTGATTTTTCACACTCGTGGGATTGTCTCACTCGGCTGCGCTCGTGAGACAATACTTCCCACTCGTGTGAAAAATGTCACTTTCCGCACACGTTACGTAATATACTATATTGTATTTTAGATATATGATTGCCTATAATATATGATTCAATATGATTTCTCTTCAAGTGGAGCTATTGGTGATCTTTTGTTTCGCTTCCTCAATGAGTGTCACTTCTATCATGATTGATTGGTGAGCTCTGTGAGTTTTATTTATTATTTCAAGTTCAAGATTAACACAACAGTAATAGTAATTTGAAAAGCTGTTAGTTTTTTAGGAAAGTGAAGAAAAAACAACAACAGCATATCAGTCTAAGTTTATTTTGTTTGGATATGAAAATATTAGGACAATGCAATGGAGGAACTGTGTTTTTTAATAAGATTCAACTGTAAGCATACATACTTTTTCTATTCTAACATTACCCGGAAGTTGAAATAACAATGGACCTGAGCAAATAGATTTGTTAAATAAAAAATACATCACATATTGTAATATAATTTTATACTTCAACTTTATCAGCTGAATTTTTCCAAAATCTATATTGGCAAATTTAAAATAGAATCTCTTTTTGTTTTATAATCTTCTTCCTCCAATGATTGAATTTTATTTGTCTAGTAATATTGTGAACTTTACTAGCTTCAACCTTTACTACGTGGGCTCTCTCCATAATTTTAAAATGAAGTCAATCATTTTCTAACCTAGTATAATTTTATTTGTGTACTGTATTAAAACTATAAGCAACAGTGAGGTATGCAACTGAACAGGTATTAATGTATGTTCGGTTGCATACCTATTAGAGATGTAGTTTCTAGTGCTTCTGGTAGATGGCAGTATCGAACAATATTTCAGTATTTGTATTGAGTGACCTTTCTATCCTTGCCTCATTGACAAATGACATTTTTGGAAATTGTCATTCACTGTTGTAATCAGTGTATTGTAAATTATTTCTCTATGGTAAATCAGTGTAGAAAGTTCAGCAATAAAGAACAAACCTTTATTTGAAAAAATGACATAATGACATGGCGTGGTGTCTTCATAGACGGAAGAAACAGCCTTTTATCTTTTACTTTCTGCACACAGAATTTCTTGGTGAATTAATATTTTGGTAACATTATTATACTTGATCCAAATGCGGTATGTTGAAATAGACATTAATTATATTATTAATTTGATTGCTTATTACTCTTCTATAAAAATTGAAAATTGTTCATCATTATGTTATGATAGAGGGAATAAAGAAGGTCTGCTTAACTGTATTTATTTTATTATAAGCTTTTAGGAAAGCCAATTGACCATCTCCCTTCATTCCAAAATGATTTCTCTGTAATAATTGTGAATATATTATTCTATTTCAGATTTCAGATATATGATTTTCTACGAATTTTCCGTCGATATAGTTGGTTCAACCACTTTTATTGGATCAGTAGGGTATTGTAGAACAGAAAACAGAAGTACAATAAGCAATCATAGGAGTTCCTCCACAGTATTAACTATTACTTGATTCGGTTATACATTGGTAAGTGTCTTATTTGTAAATTTAAGTACCTCAAAATAATAGCATACCACGGTGCCAGTTGAAATCATTTCAATATTTGTTTGTTTTCAAGAAAATAAATCAACAACACATTTTTCAGTTTATTATTGTCATATGAAAATTTTTAAACATCAATGGCGTTACAGAGTGTTAAAAAATGCTAGACTGTAAGACCAATATACAATTATTGTGTATAGTCTAATATTATCCCAAGTTAACTTTAGGAACAAATAAAGATTACTTAGCAAAAAATATATTTGATATTAGAATATAACTGTGTTACTTGAATTTATGCCAAATATATTTCTGTTGAATCTAAAATGAAACTTTTGTATTTTATTATTGGTTATATGATATAAAATGATTGATTTGTTTCCTCAATGAGTGTCACTTCTATTATGTGTAGGTACATAGCAGTATTTTCAACTTGACATGTCTGTAAATTACACAAAAATGGAAAATAATGTAATTAGTTACGACCATTAGAATTTGGAAGCTTCTGATTATGTTGATTTACATTTTTCTGTAAATTGTATGCACTATAAGATACAGTCAAAGTCACGTCAAATGCACAACTAGATTAGGTTGAGACTGCATTATTTAAACATCTGCTATCCCCATCAAACAGAGCTGTTTTTTAGGTCACAATTGAAGTATTTCTAATACATTTTAGCGAAGGCTTACCATAAATCATGGAAACTAATTAAATTTTTATGAATTTTGGTGTTTGTCTTGTGGTTTCATTTGACTTTGACTGTACATAGAGTTCAGAAATGTGCATAATTGACAGTAACTACTAGAAATTGGAAATCTCCAATGATATTCTAACATTACCCGGAAGTAGAAGTAACAATAGACCTGAGTGAATAGTGTTTGTTTGATAAAAAATACATCTCATACTAGAATATAATTTCGTACATCAACTTTTGGCCAAATCTAAAATGGATGGTCTTTTCGTTCTTCCTCCAATGATTGAATTTTATTTGTGTTTGAATATTGTGAATTTAACTGTTATAACAAATTGATAGTTTCAACCGTGCTCCATAATTTTAAAATAAAATCAATTATTGTATAAAGGTGGATTCATGCAAGAAGAAATTAAAACTAAGATTAATTTAAAACTAAAACTAAGGATTCTTTTTTTAATTTCTTGGGAAATTAAACCACAATATTTTTGAATTCTTTATTTCCCAAGAAATTAAAAAAAGAATGAATAATATACCACAAGGAACATACAGAAGATATTAAAACTAAGGAGATAAAACCATGTTATTTCTTAGTTTAAATCACAATTTCTTAGTTTCTTGCATGAGAATGTGCCTGTAATGAAGATGTTCATGCAAGAAACTAAGAAATTGAGATTTAAATTAAGAAATAACATGGTTTTATCTTCTTAGTTTTAGTTTTAAATCAATCTTTGTTTTAATTTCTTCTTGCATGAATCCACATTAACTTGTTATAGTTTCGTTTGGATACTCTCTATTACAACCATTAGCAACAAGTAGGTACGCAACTAAAGATGCATTAATGCTTTTTTGGTTGCATAGCTATCAGCAATAAGTAGGTATGCAACTTAACATGCATTAATGCTTTTTTGGTTGCATACCTATTAAAGAGATGATCTCACAATATTTTTTCTCGAACTATGTGTGTAATACCGTATTTACATCTACATCGCCAATGTTACATATATGTGTGTTTGAGTGTAAGACCAAATTTTAACGATATGATTGTGTGGCACCCATTTCTTTTTAAAACTTCATCAATTTTCTCTACACTTTGAGCAGATTATAACCTGATTTTTACTTGTAACTTTCCCACTGATAATATCTAAATCTTACTTATTATTGGGGATTATGTACTTCTAATATCATCTCCACTATGACCAAATCTATTATCAAACCTTCATGCTATGCTCGAGATGTGTGTTGTTATTTCTCATGCTGTATTTTTACACTAAATAAATTGATGAAAATTTTATTAATTTTTTCAAAATTTGGTATATTATCCTGAAATTTGATAGATTCTCCATGTGAGTTGACTTGTAAGAGAGCAAAAGAAGACAGAAGAGGTGAGATGACAGACAGAGAAAGAGGGACAGAGACCAACAGAAGACAAAGAAAAAAAGGGAGTCGAAATTACAATATACGCGTGTCGAAAGTAGAAACTAGAAAGTGTCATTAATCTGCCGCTATCTCATTGCACTCACTCAACAGTCAATGCTGCCATGTTTCATTTATAAAGTGCATTCTTAAGTGAGTGAAATGTAGATGGCGCCACACTAATGACACTTTCTAGCTACCTATTTTTCTACTTCAGACCTACTTCCGCCACACGCCGCTAGACCATACTACAATATGATCCGTGGAGGTATGTAAAACTATTGAGTAGGAGGGAATGAAATTTATATCGATAAATGTAGTTTTCGGAGTTTTAACGCATTTTTTTAACCAATAGATGCTGCTTACATTGTTATCTGAGAAGTAAGGCCTCTTGTATACAGGTATAAGAATTTTGGTTATAAAGTCGCGTACGAAACTGAAAACTGCGTTTATCTTTATAAATTTGTTCGTGTTTTCTTTTGATTGAATATAATAAAAAAAAGAAACAAATCTTGTTTAATTAATTTCCCTCACCCACGTCCTCCTTTCAACACTCGCACGGAAGTGGCGCCATCTATCAAAAAGCAGCCGAACAATTTTTTGTAGTCCAGGGAATTCTCCATAGATGGCGCTGTTTTTCCTGATCCACACAGAGGTGGCGCCATCTATCAAAAAACCGGCGAACTGATTTTTAAAAAAAATGGCGAAATATTTTTTTAGTTCAGGGAATTGTCCATAGATGGCGCTGTCGCTCTGGGATCCACACACAGGTGGCGCCATCTATCAAAAAACCGGTGAACTAATTTTTAAAAATGGCGGAAATAATTTTTAGTTCGGGGTATCCCTCATAGATGGCGCTGTTGTTCTGGGATCCACACAGAAGTGGCGCCATCTATCAAAAAACCGGTGAACTAATTTTAAAAAATGGCGGAATAATTTTTCCTAGTTCAGGGAATTGCCAATAGATGGCGCTGTCGTTCTGTGCTTCACGCAGAAGTGGCGCCATCTATCGAAAAACCGGTGAACTTATTTTTAAAAAATGGCGAAATATTCCTTTTTAGTTCAGGGAATTCCCCATAGATGGCGCTGTTGTTCTGGGATCCACACAGATGTGGCGCCATCTATCAAAAATCCGGCGAACTAATTTTTCGTCAGTGCAGACAATTCCTCATAGATGGCGCTATTTTTTTGGATTCGCATATAAGTGGCGCCCTATATCTAAAAACCTGCGTCCATCTATAGATTGCAAACGGAAATGTGAATTAAAATACAATAAAATGATAAATTTTTATTGAAAGTACGGATTTACAGGTAGTCTTACAACGAACTTACACTATCTATAAAATTGATAGTTACACATCATGTTGCGTTGGATCCAATTTGCATATAATAGGAATGAACCCATCTGTCGGTGGTGCACGGAAGAGGAGATAGCTTCCTCACACATTATCTTCGAATGTGAGAAGCCCCGTCTCATTGGAGATATGAACTCCTATGACTAGAGCACTTACGAGAGGATTTCTCAAAGATTGATAACATGAAAAAAGAGCCTGATAAGGGCTATTGGTCTCTTCACATAAGCAGGTAACCTGAGGCAAGTTACTGTACTGGAGACTTGCCCTTGACCCTGTCCACACGACGTCAGTTGTTAGCGAGCCAGTGTTTAAGTAAATTGTATTAAAAATGTCAGTGTTATCTTATGACTTACAAGAATTAACGCGAAATCTTATGAATAGAATTTGAAAGTGAATCTAGTGAAATATTATTGGAAGAACTGGAAAAGAAAAAACTATGTGTGAGAGAGTGGCTCAACAGTAGAGATACCAATGGTGCATCTGTCCAGTTACTAACAGCATAATGTTCAGTTCCTAAAACTTACGACGTGGAGCCATTCTATTAGTACAGTATTACACAATTAAACAAACATCCAATTCGCTCACTTGCTCGTCAATGAATTGTCCACACGGCGTCAGTGCAAGGCAGGCTGTGTGGCAGGTACCGTTTTGAGTGCTGAAGGGCGGGTTGCCTACTCCTGTGCAAGTCGACCTGGCAGTGACCAGGCAGGTTACTTGCCTCAGGTTACCTGCTCCAAGGGGGGGGAATGTTAAGGTAAGGAAAGCCCCAGGGATAGATGGCATGAGAGGTGATATGATGAAGAGGCTGTTGGATGATAATGGGGAGTACTTTTTGGAACTATTTAACAGGATACTGAGGGAGGAAGAGTTCCCGGAAAGGTGGCCAGGGTGATCCTTGTGAAGAAGACGGGTAGGGATGAGAAACGGGTGGGGGACTACAGGCCCATCAGCCTGCTGTGTGGATTGGGTAAATTTATGGAGGGGATAATAAAGGTTAGGATTGAGGAGGAAGTTGGTAGAAGTGAGGGTTTTAAGGAAAATTAACATGGGTTTGTAGATCATGCATCTCAGCGCTGGGCAGGGTGGTGGACTTGATGGAAAGGGCTAGGCAGGGTAGCTGTAGGAGTGTAAATTGACCCTGCTCGTGTTCTTCGACGTGGGAACGCGTTCAACAGTGTCAGTAAACGGGCAGTGTTGAGCGCTTTGATAAAGCTTGGAGTATGGGAGGGGATAGTTAATCTAGTAGAGGACTACCTGACGGTGCGTGCGATAGTTGACACTAGGGGAAGAAGGTATGGGACGGAGATTGGAGTACCCCAGGGCTCGGTTCTGGGACCGACGCTTTGGAAGTGTGTGTTTGAAGAAGTTTGTGGGATAGCATGTGGGATTACGGTGTACGCGGACGATGTCTGTCTGGTATGTACGGCAAAGGAAGAGGTGGAGATAGAAAGAAAGGCGGAGAGGATGTGTAGGAAGTGGCGTAGTAGAGAGCATGATAAGGGAAAGAGAAGGACTCGACATGGCATGTGAGAGGTAGGAGTGATAGAAGGGAGAAGATGACGGAGAGTGTGTGAGGGACCGCCGCCCGTCTTGAAGTATGCTAGGGTAGTGATTCAAAGGCGGGAGTAACGGCGAAATTGAGGTGGGTTTGGTTGGTAGGCATTCCGGTGGGGATGAGTCTAACACTGTCCAACAGGTTACCTGCCCACCTATTGGCCTCGTATAAACGCGGCTTAAGTGCAATTAGAGTGACGCCATCTACATGTCACTCACTCAGTGATGCCATGTTTCACCTACTTCTCTACTGCATACCTATTTCGACACGCGCTGCTAAATCGCACCACAATACAATCCACCGCAACATGGTGGCAATATTTGTATAATTATCAATCATACATTTCAGCTAAAATTTTACTGAAACGTGTTACAATTAAATTTTTAGACAGTATATACAGGGTTTCCCAATATTTTTTTCACAGGCTGTAACTCAGGAATTAACGAATAGGTTTATTTGAAAATTGGGTAATCTTTTTGAGACCTACAATAATTTCATCCAAGGTATACAGGTTATCTGAGACAACATCATAAAAGCAGGGACATCATCGCAAAGGAAAAAATTCAATGGAAGGGGAGATAGAGCTTGGCACAAATGAAAGAGCTTTTTATTTCAAATTAAACAGTTTATCACAGTGATGGTACTCAAGTGGATAATTATACCAAATTTTCAATTTATTGTTTATTTGCAACAAGTTTGTAATAACCTTACGCAAGAGATGATACATGCGGCATGTAAACGTAAACTACTTAGAAGGTTCGCTGCTTGTGTTGCTGCACACGGATGCCATTTTGAACATATTTTATGAAATCACTGTTAAGTCGGAATATTCTTATTATTGTTGTGAATAAACATTAAACTGAAAATTCGTGTATTTGGTGTAATTGGCTGTGACACTGTTGAATTTGAAATAAAAAGCTCTTTCAATTGAGCTGAATTTAATACCCCCTTCCATTGAATTTTTTTCATTGCGATGACGTCCTATATATACCATGTAGAACTCGGATGAAATTACTGTAGTTCCCAAAAAGATTACCCAATTTTCAAATAAACCCCATCAATTCCCGAGTTGCAGCCTGTAAAAAAAGTCTTGGGACACCCTGTATATTTTCCATATAGTAACTAGAGAAACCTTAGCAGAAAATATAAAGATTCAATAAAATATTTCTCCTTACCAAGATACAAGGTCTTTTATTATAAATATTATAAAATATGTAGGAATAAACACTTTTTTTCTTGCCCAACAATTTACGCCACTGTCTTGATAATCATCTCAGCATGTTTTTTATCTTTCGTCACTTACTATGTAAATGTCATCTTCCAGTCTCTATGCCACAGAGTAAATAGTTTTCAAGTTTTTTTTTATTCATTGTATTAGGTTAAATCTACATATTATCTGCTAAGGTTTCTATATGGACAATACTTAATGAAACACCCTTTATAAATGTGTCAATATAAAAAAATAAATATTTGTATGCAACTGATCCATTAGATATGACAGATAATGCATTTAAAAATATATCTTTATCAATATAAATGTGAACCATAGATATACATTAGCGAAAGCAAGTATTTAAGAAAATTAAACAATTCATGACCATATCGATATAGACATATTTTTTTTTTATTATATACCATACAATTGATGAACTATGATCAATAATACCCAATCCTGATATAATAGGTACACCACAATTTTATGATTATTGTTCATTTTGCCCTTTTTAAATTGCAATAACTACAATAAATATTGCAAAACAATATGAAATCAATCAATTATTCAAGTCTTTTTCATCTTCTTCCATTTCTTCAATCAAATGGATAATTCCTAACAATATCATCTGGGATCCTAAAAAAAATTACATAATGAGTAAAATTCAGTAACAACAAACTGATGATACATATTTAAATACAGCAAAACAATCTGTGAGCATTTCTCATCAGCAAATCTATGTTTCCCATTTAATAAGACTATACTATATAAAATCTTCCTCAGAAAGAAGCCGCGGGATTGAAAAATGAACAATATCAGCAATTTCCAATCAATCAGTTATGCCTCTTAACAAACACTATGTAGCTTTTTGTACAAAAAAATTACAGAAAAATGCAAATCAATATAATCAGATTCTTCTTCCAATTACCAAGAGCTGTAACTAATTATGTAGATTTGCATTTTTGTTTAATTTTGGAATGAAACGTCAAGAAGAAATAAATGTGCATGTAGATTTGGGAAAAGTTCAGATGACAAAGATCCATCGGTTTCAGATTAAAATGATTTCAACTAGCAGCAGTATGTTGGTTGAGGTACTTAAATTTAAAAATAAGACACTTACCAATGATTACTAGAACTGAATCAGATAATAGTTAAGACTGGAGGAACTCCTATGATTGCTTATTGTACATCTGTTCTACAATACCCTACTGATCCAATAAAAGTGGTACTCAGTTATTGAACCAACTGTATTAGTGTATCGACGGAAAACTTGTAGAGAATCATATATCTAAAATAGAATAATATATCATTCACAATTACTACAGAGAAATCATTTTGTAATGAAGGGAAATGGTCAATTGGCTTTCCTAAAGGTTTATAATAAAATAAATATAGTTTAGCAGACCTTCTTTATTCCTTTTATCATAATATGATGATGAGCAATTTTCAATTGAAGCAGGGTAATAAGCTGTCTATTTCAACATACCGCATTTGGATCAAGTATAATTCTGGAACGATACTATTAATAATCTTACCAAAATATATTATATTCACTGAGAAATGAATATGTGTGCACAAAAATAGCTGTTTCTAGTTTTCACTTCCACAGGTGGACCGGTGGACGCTACCCAAGGATGAACATCCTTGGACGCTACCGGCTATGTCATTTTTTCAAATATAGGTTTGTTCTTTATTGCCGAACCGGTGGCCGATCTTTCTGCACTGATTTACCATAGAGAAATAATATTTTGTGGATGTAGTTCCAGTTCCAGAAATGTCATTTGTCGACGACTGGTGAAAATAGAGAAGTCACTCAATACAAATATTGTTACAATGTTTGATGCTGCCATCTACCATAAGTACTAGAACTACATCTCCAATAGGTATGCTACCATACATACATTGATACATGTGCAGTTGCATACGTCAGTTGTAATACGGAGTGTCCAAATGAAATTATACTAGGTTAAGCTTCGTTGCACTTTTGACAGTTGACAACTGTATATCTACAGAATAACAGGAATAGAAACTCTAGTCCAAGACGACTATAGCGGGTGGATGGGGTTAACATCTCTTTTTGATACCCTTTTTTAAACTCTATTATAGTACAAACCATGGTGATTATATTTATGCTATTAACTATTAAACTTTATCCACAAATCACCTTTGATTTTAGTCATGTGACCGTATTTGTCGCTAAGAATAGGCCACTGCAAGAAAATTTTCGCTTCTAATGTCAAACCGCGTCAAACGTCATCCTGTCAGTGGTTGGGTTAGGAAAAAGTTACTTGCTGGAACAGTTTTGTGATTTTTAAATTATTGCACATATTAATGTAACATAATGTAAATGATTACTAATTTTTTGTTATAAAAAGCATGATACGCAATCGTATCTCTCAAGTATTTCTGTGACATCCACGATTAGGCTAGAAGGCCAGAATTTAATAATTGCTTGAAAGAAATGAGCTGATTTTAATAATGTCGTTTTACGATAACCAAGAAAATAATTATCCAAGCGGTAGTTTCACACCAACTGCAAGTTATTTTAATAATAGGGATCAAAACTCGTTAACACATCCCCAAAATAGTGCATACTTAGGGAATCTGCCTGTTGATATATCACATTCTACATTGGAACCAACTGCCAGAGAATTTTTTCCAACCTCAAACGCTTCTGAAAGTCATAATGGTGCTGTTAAGAAGAGATCACAAAATAAATTTAAGGATAAAGAACACAATAATTGGAGAAACAGGTATTAATCCATATGAATAATATTAAAATGTTATAAAATTGATGCAATACTATTTTTGTCAGGTATGGAAGTGGAAGAACCTTCAACAGTTCTAGACAAAATTACAGTAATACCTCCAGTAGAGATCAGTTCGATTCTCTCAACTATCAAAAAAATGATAATTTGCTAAACATGGAGCTACAGCAGGCTGAACCTCATAAAAGTCTTGTGAAACATCCTAATGAAAAATATGAAGATCAATACAACCAAGAATATGATGACAATAGGTCCTCAGCGGGTTCTTCAAGGAATTTCAGAAATACTAAGAGATACGAAAATTATCAAGAAAAATCTCGAGGCAACTATAATGAGAAGAGCTCCAGAAATTATGATGATAAAAGGAGTAATTATAAAAAGCAGAATAATTTTTCGTATCACAGCGAAGACTCTGGTCCTGGTATGAGGAAAACTAACCAGAACCAAAAAAGAAGTTATAGATCACATGACTCTAGGAATAGCCAAAAGTTAAGGGACAATAATGTGTACAGTAACTGGAGAAAAGAAAGCATAGAAAAAGATCCTGCACCTAATATTGTTAAATCTAGTAAAAAATGTGAGTATTATATTTAAATGTTTTGTCTTTATCATTTTATTTAACTTTTCAGTGAATGCTGCATCTCAGAGAGAAAGGCTCATAGAAATGCTCAATCGTCGGACGCTAGAATGTCTTGTATGCTGTGAAAAAATAAAACATACAGATAAAGTTTGGTCGTGTTTATTATGCTGCCATATATTCCATCTTCATTGTGTGGTCGCTTGGGCCAAATCATCAAAGATAGAAAATGGCTGGAGGTGTCCAGCATGTCAGAATGTCTGCAGTGAAGTACCTAAACAATATAAGTGCTATTGTGGTAAAACTATCGAACCTAGGTAAATAAATAAATGTTATTTATTATACCAATAAATCTTCTTATTTTTTAACGAATTTCTAGATTTGAACCAGGAGTGATTCCCCATGGATGTGGAGATATGTGCTTACGAAAAGGTCGGCATTGTGAACACAAATGTTCTATTTTGTGTCATCCAGGACCCTGTCCGGATTGTACCATAATGATTTCGAAATATTGTGGTTGTGGAGCCACTCAACAGATGGTAAAATGTAGCACTGACATAGAAATCACTTGCGATGCCGTCTGTAATAAGTTGTTGGAATGTGGATTGCACCGTTGCGCACAAACTTGTCATCTGGGCGATTGCCTACCTTGTGATAAGACTATTATACAGGAATGTTATTGTGCCAAAGAAGGAAGAAAGGTTAGTGATTGAATTAGTACATTATCGAAAAATTTATTGGATGTTTTTGTAGGTACCGTGTTGTGGTGAATTTAATGGTAAGACTCAGTATTCTTGTAACGAAGTGTGTGATAAGCTTTTATCTTGTGGAAATCATAGATGTAAGAAGTTTTGTCATGAAAGTTCATGCGAAACGTGTTCAATGGATGTAAATAGTGTCAAAACCTGTCCTTGTGGAAGAACACGTCTCACTAAACAACGATTATCCTGTTTGGATCCGATTCCCTGCTGTGATAAGGTACTAATATTTACTGTAATATTTTTTTTCAACATTTTTTGTACAATAGTGCGTTCAACTTCAAATTTCGACCCTATTTTTTGTAGTGACAAAATGAATAATCCAAAATTCAGTTCAACATATTAAAATGGAAATAAAAAATTAACTGAAATTATGCAACTTATATTACAGACACTAGTGTAAATTTGAAGTTGTCAATAGTCTTAGTTTGCTGTTCTATGTTTGACATTATTTTGACATCTGTCACTGAGTTTATTTGTTAAATTTGATGCATTATTTTCAGTTTTTATGTGTATGTTTCGTTTATCTGTCAGGATTTCATGAATTATGATAGATTTAATATACAGGGTGTCCCAAGACGAGTTAAAACTATTTGTATATGGCAAAATACTTATAGTAAAATCATGAAAATTTCTACGTTTCGGTTTTCGGATGCGATCTTTTCAACTAAAATATTTTCAAAGATGGCAGCCTTTCGGTTCTACCGGAAGTCGACTGCAACTTTGTTATTTTGAATAGAACACACAGTATATTAATACATTTTTGATATCTACGTAAAATTTTAGTATAGTTTTGTCTGAAAACTTTTTTCGAAAAACGCTTACTTTTTGAGTTATTGATTTTTTTGTAAAAAATTTGACCATTGCAGACCCTTACAAATTATTTTTTTACGAGGATACCCTTCAAGATATGAAAATGGTTTCTGTTCGGTTGCTTTTAGCAAGGTCAGACCTATTTGAATCTATGTTGAAAATTTTTCATTTTATACAGGGTGTGTATAGAAAGTGTTCAAAGTTTAACTTCATAAATATCAAAATTCTTTATTTCCTTAAATAGAACCACCCGGTTTTTTCCATTTTCCTGCATTCAGGGGTAAAAAATAAGGCAAATTCATGTATATTTCCCTATACCTAAACCTTACCGTTATCCAGATATTGAATGTTTTCTGTAAATTTTGAGAGATGCAGGTGTGGTCTAAATTTTATTTTCACCCGTTGATACAAGCACTAATAAATAAAAAAGATTAAGTAAATTTACTTTTAATACATAGTAAATATGGCAAAGTTGTTACAGGAACACATTATTATGTGCTTTATTTGCAGTAAGATATCCTGCATCTATAAAAATTTACAGAAAACATTTAATATCTGGATAACGGTAAGATTTAGGTATAGGAAAGTATACATGAATTTGTCTTATTTTTTACCTCTGAATGCATTAAAATAGAAAAAACCGGGTGTTTCTATTTAAAAAAATGAAGAAATTTGATATTTATGAAGTTAAACTTTGAACACTATCTATACACACCCTGTATAAAATGAAAAAATTTTCAACATAGATTCAAATAGGTCTCACCTTGCTTAAAGCAACCGAACAGAAACCATTTTCATATCTTTACGGGTATCCTCTTAAAAAAATATTTTGTAAGGGTCTGCAACCGTCAAATTTTTTACAAAAAAATTAATAACTCAAAAAATATGCATTTTTCGAAAAAAGTTTTCAGACAAAAGTATACTAAAATTTTACGTAGATTTAAAAAATTCATTAATATACAGGGTGTTCTATTTAAAATAACAAAGTTACAGTAAATATTTTAGTCAAAAAGATCGCATCCAAAAACCCAAACGTAGCAATTTCCATGATTTTACTATAAGTATTTTACCATATACAGACAGTTTTAACTCGTCGTGGGACACCCTGTATATTGTGTCCTTTTTGTTTGTTAATTGTATTTTATTATGATTCAGGTGTGCGGTAAAGTTTTTCAATGCGGACAACCAAACGCTCCACATAGGTGTGAAAAAAGTTGTCATCAAGGTCCATGTTCCACTTGTCCATTAACCACCGTTATCAAGTGTCGATGTGGACATATGGATAAGGAAATACCCTGTTCGGAACTAACCACGAAGGCAGACGATGCACGGTGTCAAAAAAAATGTACAAAGGTAAGAACAATAAGTAGTTCAAATGCACTTTGACATTAATCTTAGTTTTACCAATATCAAAGAGGTAATAAACATTATATTTATGTGACAACAAGTAGTTCAAATGTAGTTTGACATTAATCTTAGTATTATATGGGTTATTTTAAGAGATATCAAAAAATTTTATTGACAAAAATAGAAGATGTGTTGAAGGTCCATATTTTGAAATTATATCGAACTATACAGAATGCTGCATAACTCGGTTACAAACCAAACATATGATTTTTCAAATGTGAACCCCTGTATATTATACCGAATTCGGATTGGTTACATTTTTTTGAAGCTTTTGATATGAGGTTTTGTCACGTTATACAGAGTCCTTCAAAAGATATGGACACGTTTATGTGATAATCGTAGGTAGGTAAATCAACGCTCTGTAGCTTGTTGTACGTTGAAGAAAAAAAATGTATTTTGCCAAACAGAGTTTCGTAACATGATGCAATATCCCCGTATCCTTTTAAAATTTCAATTATATTCTTTCTTATATACAGGGTGCACGGAAACTCGAAGCTGTCATTTTCTTTCTTCTTTCAAATGGAATACCCTGTATTTTATAGCAAAAATAGAATCTTCGATTATGTAACTTTAATTTTTGTCAAGCATTCCCTATACCCAAAGTTTATAAAAACACAGTTATTTTGTAATATTTATTGTAAAATATAACAACTGACCTATTATGTGAAAGACTTGAACGTTGTATGTAACAAAAAATCCTAATTAATAATACATTTTAATGAACAATTTATTCTAAACAAAACTAGCCACCAAAAGTATAATCCCAACCGTAATATTAAACTAAAGGTTCAAAATGTTCACCGTTAACATCAATCCAATGCTGCAGAATAGTTCAAATGATTGACTAACATTTCTCAGCATTTCAACGTTAGCAGATCGAAATGCCGCACTAATTATCTCTTTCAGGTCATCTCTAATAGCTGGGGGATTTTATAAACTTATTCCTTACAAGACCCGAAAAAAATAAATATACCTTTGTTAAATAATCAATTGGAATTGTAAACTCTATTTTTTTATTGCCAGTTACTTTCATAGAATTAAAAGAGAAAATCAATACGCTAAAAAATAAAAACGGTGGTATTGATGGCATTCATTCATCCATTATTAAAACATCATGTAACAACAACTCATTTATGCACTGTCTTTTATATATAATGAATACTTGTTTTAACAATGCCTTTTGTCCAAATCATTTTAAATTAGCTGAAATAGTTCCTATTCATAAAGGTGGTGATATTAGTCTTGCAAGTAATTACAGACCCATCTCTCTGATATCTAATTTTGCAAAAATCTTCGAAAAGCTGCTGCATGCTAGAATTATTAACTTTCTCAACAAATACAAGTTATTACATCCAAATCAGCTTGGCTTCAGAATAGGAATTGGTACTAATCATGCTCTAGCCTATTTTACAAATATTTTATATAATAAATTAGACAATAGTATTCCAACTGCAGCAGTTTTCTTGGATCTGGCAAAAGCTTTTGACACTGTCAACCACGAAATACTCCTACAAAAATTATACCTTTCTGGCATAAGAGGACAGATGTATAATATTTTGAAAAATTACTTGTCTGGTCGCATGCAGCGTACTAAAAATAATGGAATAACAAGCGTTTTCAGCCCTATTGATATTGGTGTACCTCAAGGTACTATACCCGGACCGCTACTCTTTTTAATCTACATTAATGACATTTTTCTGCTGACTGATGACAATAACGAACATATTATTTCTTATGCAGATGATACAGTCCTGCTATGTTACGACAAAACGTGGAATCTAGTTCAATGGAAATTGCAAAAATTAATATGCTCAGTTAAATTTTGGCTTGATTCTAATATTCTCTCCCTCAACGTAAAAAAAAACTCACTGTATAACTTTCGGTAACTATCTTGACAGCGTTCCCCTTCACTTTACAATAAAAATTGGAACTGAGAGTATTTCTGTGGTTGACGTTAAGTACTTAGGTGTATTAATTGACCAGCATCTGAGATGGGAGAAGGAAATAATTACTAGAACCAAAAAGCTTAAGTATACTGTATTTGTTCTTTCAAAACTAAAGCCTATTTTATCTAACAAATTATTAATCAATATTATGTATGGAATATACTACAGTGCAGCTACGTATGGCATAATAGCATGGGGATCAGCTGCTAAAAGTCATTTGAAAAATTTATTGTCTATACACAATAAAGTAATCAAAATCCTAAAAGAGGATAATGCCACTAACTTACCATTACAGTTAAGAAACAAATATATTCTTGAATGCCTATTTTATCATTATCCTACTCTATGTGAAGGTTACACTAATAATGCTGAGAGGACTAGGTATAGAAATCTAGTTCTACCAAAAGTTAAAAAAGAAGTTGGTAGAAGGTCTCACATTTATTGTGCTCATTATTATTTTAATAAATTACCAAATAACAAGAAAATAATTCCAATTGTAAATAACAAAATTGTTAAAAAAGCCTTAAAAGATGCTACAAAAAATTTTGAGTTAGAAACGAAAATGAGTCAGAATCAAAGATTATATTGTAAGCATTGAGACTATTTTCTATTGTAATTTGCAAAAACTATTTTTGATTTAGTTTTTTTTAGTATGTAAGCTTTAATGACCCAATTTAGTTCTAAGGTAGTTTTAAGCCAGACTGCGGACAGACTTATGTCTCTGCAGCGGTATGCAAATTTTATAATTGTTAAATTTGCATATTTGTATTCTATTTTCTGGAAATAAATAAATAAATCAGGTGACCGAGCTGGCCAGTCAGTTGGGCCCCCTCTTACAACATTGTATTGATGTTAATGGTGAACACTTTGAACCTTCAGTTTAATATTACGGTTAGGATTTTACTTTTGGTAGCTAGTTTTATTTAGAAAGAATTATTCATTAAAATTTATCATTAATCAGGATTTTTTGTTACTTACAACGTTTATTGCTTTCGCATAATGGGTCAATAATTATATTTCACAATAAATATTACAAAATAACTCTGTTTTTATAAACTTTGGGTATACGAAATGCTTAACAAAAATTAAAGTTACATAATCGAAGACTCTATTTTTGCTATAAAATACAGGGTGTTCTATTTGAAAGAAGAAAGAAAATGACAAGTTCGAGTTTCTGTACACCCTGTATACAAGAAAGAATGTAATTGAAATTTAATAGGATACGGAGATATTGCATCATGTTACGAAACTCTGTTTGGCAAAATACATTTTTTTTTCTTCAACGTACAACAAGCTACAGAGCGTTGATTTACCTACGATTTTCACATAAACGTGTCCATATCTTTTGAAGGACTCTGTATAACGTGGCAAAACCTCATATCAAAAGCTTCAAAAAAATGTAACCAATTCGAATTCGGTATAATATACAGGGGTTCCCATTTAAAGAATCATATGTTTGGTTTGTAACGGAGTTATGCAGCACTCTGTATAGTTCGATATAATTTCAAAATATGGACCTTGAACACATCTACTATTTTTGTTAATAACATTTTTTTATATCTCTTAAAATAACCCATATACCGAAGTTTGTCGTAAGCTTGGTACACCCTGTATGTGACAACAAGTAGTTCAAATGTACTTTGACATTAATCTTAGTCTTACCAATATCCTACTAGGTAAATATCAAAGAATAATTTTTTTGTTTGCAGAAACGTTTGTGCGGCAAACACAAATGCAACCAATTCTGTTGCATAGAAATCGAACACGTCTGTCCTCTTCCGTGCAATCGTCTTCTTTCCTGCGGCCAGCACAGATGCGAACGCACATGTCACTCGGGTCGTTGTCCGACCTGCGAGGAAACCAGCTTCGAAGAACTCTACTGCGAATGCGGCGCAAGCGTAATATACCCTCCGATACCGTGCGGAACGAAACCACCGAATTGCACCAAACCGTGTTCGAGACCGAGACCGTGCGGCCACGACGTAAACCATTCGTGTCACACGGGATTCTGTCCACCTTGCACCGTTTTATCTAAACGTTGGTGTTATGGACACCACGAGCAAAGATCGGCTATTCCTTGTCATCAAGAGTATTTCAGTTGCGGTTTACCGTGCGGCAAGGTACTGTCTTGCAAGAGGCACAAGTGTGTTAAACCGTGTCATGATGGACCGTGTCCTACGCCTTGCAAACAACCTTGTACCGTTCCTAGGGAGTTATGCGGACATCCTTGTAGCAGGTTAGTGACTAGAACTTTAAGTAGATTGTTTATTTTCATTTGCCAATTGGTTGTATTTTTTTTTATTTAGTTAGATGGCTTTGGCAAAAACCAATTTTAATTTTTTTTATCATTTTTTTATATTATTTTTTTGTTTGTTTTTTTTTCATTCTTTTTTTTTTCGTTGACACTTACAATTTGTTCTGTCGCAATATTGCTTACATTTTCATTAGAATTTACAATTTTATTTTGCATTTGATTAAATGTTGATACAATTGTTGTATTTTTCTTGTTAATAAAGCTACTATTCGCGAAAACGGACAAAATTGGAATGGGCAAAACAAACCTGATCGCCATTACAGTACGTGTATTGAAACCAGTGCTGCCAATGCTGTCGTTGTCAATTATTACCAACTGAGCTAAAAGTTATCCCATATGTTTAAGTTTAGTATTCGTCTTTGTCACGCGCATGCGCACATTCAAGAGATATCGGAATAAACACTTTCCTTGGAAAGTGAAATCTTTGAATTTTGGCGGGGAATGTGCTATCTGTGAATATTCACGGCAATTTGACATTCTTCGAATTTTCAAGAAATTCATTGAAAGTTCCAAGAATGTAAACCTGATCGGAACATTGAAAATGGGTTTGCATAAATTGCTGCGGGTGTAATTTGGGCGCTAACCATCCTTCTTTACCTGTCTGATCAAGAAGGGTAGATATTCCGACATGTATTTTCGGCGCTAAGAAGTGCAGGTAGGAATATTTGGAAAAACCCAATAGTTTTCTATTTCTTATTTTCTGATATTTTTATACATAGTTACACT
>CAJUYI010001041.1:28522-39324 GCA_910591695.1 Galerucella pusilla | reverse complement strand
TGATTTATTCTAGGATGCCGATAATGTTAAAATCAACAAACTGTGTTCTTAGTGGTAAATCTGAATATGAATTGGCCAAAATGAATGAATGTCCACTGGATCCTGGTGGTTATTTTGTAGTTAAAGGTCAAGAGAAAGTTATTCTAATCCAAGAGCAGTTGACAAAAAATAGAATGCTTGTTGAAGAAGGGAAATACGGTGTACAGTGTCAAGTAACTAGCTCTACTCATGAGAAAAAGTCGAGAACTAACGTTTTTGTGAAAGGAAATAAATATTTCATGGGACATAATACTTTTACTGATGTAAGCTGTTAAATGCAAATATGGTTATAGTGTTATGAGTTGTTTTATTTTAGCCAGTTCTAGTTTCTATAGTATTTAAAGCACTAAATATAATAAATGACCAAGAGATATGTGAATTAATAGGAATATCAGATGTTCACAAACTAACTCCGACTTTGGAAGAATGCCACAATTTAAAAATTTATACTCAAGATTCTGCACTAGCCTATTTAGGAACAAAACTGATCGTTAAACGATACGTTACTTCAGCATCTAAGTTGAAAACACCAGCAGACGAAGCCCGAGATTTATTGGCAACCACGGTACTTGCTCATGTGCCTGTTGAGGAGTATAATTTTAGGTTGAAAGCTATTTATTTAGGACTTATGGTAAAGAAGGTAATTGAAGTTCAAAATCACAACCTATTATTAGATGACAGAGATTACTATGGAAATAAAAGGTTAGAATTAGCTGGTTCTCTGATATCTCTGATGTTTGAAGATGTTTTTAAAAGATTCAATTGGGAATTGAAAGCGATTGCTGAAAAAACCATTCCAAAAATTCGAGCAACTCAATTTGATGTAGTTAAGTATATGAGATCGGATTTGATAACGAGTTGTTTAGTTTTTGCCATTTCAACGGTAAGTACTTTATAATTTATATAATAAAATTAACATTTGATGCATCCATTTTGTTCGGGGTGATATTTGTAAGGTTCTTATTTCTTTGCATCTATTCACCCCTAATCCTTCATGGAACAAGCCATAAATAAATATATTATTTTATTGTAGCAGCATAGATTTAGGAAATTGTAACAATAGTTGCATGACTTTGTTGTAGGACCCACGGGGTGCCCTTTAAATTGTCGAGTTACTTTTCTATATGTATGTTTAAACTCCTGTTGACTTTCGATTTACTTTTGTATATTTTTTGGAAACTTGCTCGCTTTCTAATTCTTTGTATTAAATTGAATTCCCTTAAAGGGAGTCATGTTTTCAAGTACCTGCTCGTGTAAGAGACTATCTTGGTAAAACCAGTTACTATCCAAATGTCTAGCGGAACACCGGTCTCAATAACAATAAAGCTTATAGATATACATTCTTACAAGTGCGTTGGAAAAATTTTTTTCTTTTATTTTAAAGAAGTTAGTGTTGATGTGTGTGCATTGTGCATTAACACTAAACACATTTCGTTTTAAGGGAAATTGGACCATCAAAAGATTTAGAATGGAAAGATTAGGTGTCACTCAAGTTCTATCAAGACTCAGTTATATTTCAGCATTAGGAATGATGACCAGAGTGAATTCACAGTTTGAAAAAACTAGAAAAGTATCTGGACCGAGATCGCTTCAACCTAGTCAGTGGGGAATGCTGTGTCCTAGTGATACTCCTGAAGGAGAAGTTAGTTTTTGATAAAATTTATTTTCCATACTTCTTAAAATTGTTTATATTTATCAGGCTTGCGGTCTTGTAAAGAATCTGGCACTCATGACTCACATAACCACAGAAATCGATGAATATCCTCTAATTCGCTTAGCAAGAAATGCGGGGGTACAGGATATTAACATGGTTGCCAGTTTTGCTATTCATTCTCCCTCAACATATATGGTTTTTCTTAATGGTAAGCATAAATATTATAGTGCAATTCGCGAACTATTTTGGAAATATGTCGGAAATACGACTTGAAATATTATTTTTTTTTAAGGAAACATATTGGGAATTACGAAAAATTATAAAAAATTAATCAAAGTGTTTAGAATGTCGCGCAGGAAGGGTTACATATCAGGTTACGTTTCGATTTATCCTAGTCATTTACACAAATGTGTGTACATCAGTTCGGACAGCGGAAGATTGTGTAGGCCTTACATTATAGTACAAGATGGGTTTCCTCTAGTTAACGATAAACATATAATGGATGTAGAAAAAGGAATTAGAGGCTTCGAAGATTTTGTACAGACCGGTAAGAAATAGTATATTGTATTGTATTGTTTTATAGATAAGAATAAATATTTCTATTTCTATCTAGGCGGTAAAGCACTTTAATGCCATGGTTCACACATAATTTTTTATCCTACACAATAATTGTTGGTAATATTCTTTTTATAAAAATTTTATTTTGTAATTTAAAATTCTTTACTGTTTTTATCCTACACGATAATAATTGTTGCTGATATTTCATATAAAAATTGTATTTACCTCACACATCACATTATTTCATCTGATTCAGGCTCCATAACTTCAAACAAACATCAAAATACGACAACTTATGATTGAATTTACAGACATTGACAGTTACTAACAATTTATTTTCAAACTGACGTTTAATGATGTTTATTTCAAGCGATTCGTTTTTGTTTCTTCTGAATGATGTGATTGAAATCACTTATGTGATTATAAGTGGGATATCACATAACCACAGAAATCGATGAATACCCTTCAATTCGTTTAGCAAGAAATTCGGGATCAATCAAATTAACAGTTTTTATTCAATTTGTCAATGGGCCTTTTCAGTAGATGCTTAAATCTCAAAAAAAATATTTTATTGGAAAGCTTACTGATACTTTTTCACTTTGTGCAGCTTTGTTTCGAATATCAATGTCACAAAGCTGAATAAAAAGTTGAACAAATATTAGGGTAATTTGAACACGCGTTTGACCTTGGGGCAAGTGACGTCATAAGGTCTGGAGTTATGTTGGTAAAATTTGTCAGAATGGCTGGCCAATTGCTGCTACGGCTACGGCCGAGGCCAAAACATCCAACGAAGAAGCAAATGTTCCTCGTTTTGGTCAACTTCTTTTGGGCTTTTCCTTTTTCGAACCATGATTTACGTCTGTTTCCATATCGAGGAACGTAAATAAATATTTTGCTTGGGCAATTTATATTGTTATTTTAACAAAAACAAATAATCCAAAATGAAAGAGAATATCAATATCAATTTCGAGGTTACATGAGATCAAAATCAAAAACCAGGGAAGCAAACTTTACAAATCCTATGGAAATAACGGTCTGTCGTTTTCAAGGTCACGAAGGAGGGAGGAGTGACGTCACGTTCAAACCGCGCGCTTGCTTTCCGCAATTTTGATATTTTTTTAGGATAGAAATCAAGCTCCAAAAAAGAAATGAAAAATAAGGGGACATTTTTTCATAAAATACTTAAATTTAAACCAATAAAAAAATTACTGAAAAGGCTCATTGGGGCGCCAGCTAGCGTGGAAACGTAACATTTATTTTCTCGCATAGCCGGTAAAATGGTACTTTTCTCGCCAATTTAAAGCTGGTATAAAAAAAATTATTAATTCTTCTTTATTGTGGTGTATTAATTATCCTTTTTGTTAATTATGTTGGGAAATTGAACCACAATCTATTTTATATATTTTTATTCGACGTTTTGTTTTAATAGAACATGTTCACGTGACGTCACAAACTATTTTGACAACAGCCTGGTGGTAAAACAATAAACAAAGCGTTCAGAACACGTGGTACTTAATAGTGAGGTTATGCTGATTTATAATGATAGATCGTGTTTGATTTTAGTTGATTTTGCTTCAGTGTACTTTTAAAGTTATTTTAATTGTTGAGCTTGCATATTTAATAATATATAATATAGGTTAATAGTTGTTTGTTGTTTGATAATTTTTCATCGTGTCTATTGTTTTACCACCGGGGTGTTGTCAACTGTCAACTGTCGTGGACATGCCCTATTTGTCGACATAAAACAAATTTTTCCTCAGGCATGATTGAATTTTTGGACGTCAACGAGGAAAACGACAGTTATATAGCTTGTTATGAAAGGGACATTACAATCCAAACTTCTCATTTAGAAATAGCAACTTTTACTTTACTAGGCGTTTGCGCCGGTCTAGTTCCTTATCCACATCACAATCAATCGCCGAGAAATACATACCAATGCGCTATGGGTAAACAAGCTATGGGTATGTAATAAATTTGTGCAAATATATAGCTTCAGTAAGCTATTTTTCGAAAAATCTCATAAAATAGTGAATTATTTACAGGTACAATCGGTTACAATCAAAAAAATCGCATGGACACTCTACTCTACAACCTCGTATACCCGCAAGCACCGATGGTTAAAACGAAAACCATAGAACTAACTAATTTCGACAAACTACCAGCCGGTCAAAACGCTACTATAGCAGTAATGAGTTATAGTGGGTACGATATCGAAGACGCTCTAATTTTAAATAAAGCTTCTATCGATAGAGGTTTCGGTCGTTGTTTGGTGTACAAAAATGCTAAATGTATCATGAAAAGATACCCCAATCAAACGTTCGATAGAATTCAAGGACCAATGATCGATACCGTTACCGGACAACCCATGTGGAAACACGCTTGTTTGGATAACGATGGTATCGTTGCACCTGGAGAATTAGTTAAAAATCGACAGGTGAATAAATAGTTATTTAACCAACGAGTGTATTAATGAGGGCCATTAACAATCGAGATGATTTAACGCACGAGCAGGGCGAGTGCGTTAATGTTCGAGATTGTTAATTGCCCTTTTAATACTCGTGTTATAGTTTATTTCTTAATGTCTGACAGCACAGTAGCCTCATTAAATATTCAAATAGAAATTTATCTTTTAAAGAGTGATCCTAAGAATTTTACAAGTAAATACTAAAATTCTAATGCAAAACAAGTAGGTGTCTGTATTGGTTATCTATACATCCCTGTTTCAGCTCAAAATACAATATGGTAATAAAACAGTAATGCCAGATGAACGATAAATATTGCGGCAGTGGCGGAGATTACGATATTAGTTTATTCTGCTTATTTAATTAGATTCGGTCGACATTACAGTTGAAATAAAATTCATTCGTTCAGGCCTATTAACAAGTTACATTTTCATTTTTATTAAATTAAATTAATTAAAGAAAATATAGTTTAATTTTCATAATTCAAAATTGACAATTAATTGATGTATATTAAGTAAAGTAAACATACCATTTATAGGAAATATAAAATTCAATCTATAGTATCATCCTCTTCGCTGGCCATACAAGAATCATCCGAAGACTCGTCGAGAGAGATCACTATCGGATCTATAGTTTGTTCTATGAGGTTATCTAAAACCCACATTTTCTCTTCCTTTTTAATTACATGATTCACAGCATCTTTCCAGTTCTCTTCAGTTATTGTTGTCAATGAGTACTTCATTAGTTCACGAACATCTTTCATTTTAAATGTTTTATTATGTCTAGCTACATAACCTTTCATTTGGGCCCATATTAACTCTATCGCATTTGATTCACAATGGTATGGCGGCAAACGAAGCACTGTTATCCGACGATTCTTGGCTATTTCATCAATAAAAAACTTTTTGAATTGTAGCTTGTGATCTGAAGCAACCTTTAAAAGCTCTTTTTTCAACATATCATCTTCAAATGGTATATCTTTTACTATTAACCAGTTTCTAATATCAGCTTTTCTCCAATAGGTAGATGGAAGATTTTCTGTTAATCGCGAATGATAAGTGGCATTGTCCATAACGATTACAGCATTATTTGGAATTAATTAGACCATTTGTGTAAAATACTCTTCAAAAACATCTGCAGTCATTTCTTCATGGTAGTCTTTGGTGGATGTTGACTGAAACTCCAGTAAACCACCTTCAACGAACCCTTGATTGCATCCAATATGCGTTATTATTAGTCGGCGACCTTTACTGATAGGAGTTTTCAGTCCAGTAGATAAACCTTCTATGAAAGCTCGACGACTGGTTTCAATACTTTTGTCCTGCCATATTTTTTTCACTGAATGTCCTTCATTGAGCCATGTCTCATCTAGATAATAGATTTGTCTTCCCTCCTCTCTGTATTTTCGGATATCTCGTAAATACTGTCGTCTCCAACATATTATTTGCTCGTTGTCGATTAGCACTGATTTGCGACTTTGCTTCTCCCAAGTAAAATTTAATTTGTGTAATATTTTCCACAAAGTTTTTCGCCCTATGTCAGGCAAATTCTCGTCATCCTTTACCATTCTTAGAATTATTTCGAGGGTTGGGATCTCTTTTTTAAAATATAGCTCGTGTACTTTTCGTCTTATTGTATTTTGCATATGTTCATCAAGGTCAAGTGGTTTTCTTCCAGTTGACTTTTTAGGTGGAGATATATTTCCATTTTTCCTCTCCCTAAGAAGCCTGTAAATAGTAGATAGTAGACTAACTCCTGTCATATTGGAACATGTTGAAATTATATTTCTAACAGTAGCAGCCGGCATTTGATGTACAACAGCATCATGCACATTATTTAACACTACAGTCTTCGTTTGTAAGCTAAGCACGCTCTTACACTTTACTGGGGTGAAACTTGAAGATATTTTTCACAACACAGTTAACACTTATGGAACGTAAGCGACTCTGAGCAAAACAAATTATACAAATTTGGGCGAGACCAAGTTTCACCGTATATACCTGCAAAATTTCTAAGTAGTCATTAGGACAATCCTTAGTAGGACCTTATTGTAATGTTTCTTGGAAAATATCAAGTTGTTTTAACTAACCGAATTTAGATTCATATTACCTTTATAGGTATATCAGATCGGGTATAAAATTAAATAGTAAATAAATTCCTTAGATGAACGGTGACGCTTATGGTTTACTACCTGACTAACATCTGTGACCTTTTCGCGTGCTGTCAGACAATAAGAAACAGACCATAGTTACAAAGCTTTTCCGTCGACTGTATACAGGGTGTCCCATGACGAGTTAAAACTATCTACACTCAGGTGCAAAAAAACCGGCCCCCTATTTTTTTCTCAAAATCGGCTATATTTGTTTATTATTTTGGCTTTTGGTTTACACTTTTTATATTTTACCAACAAAGGACTTCCTCCTGGTATAAAAAGACAAGAATATGTTACTTAAACTAAACTTAATAAACAATGACATGAATAAAGGAAAAATACATGTATACTTAGTAAAATTTATGTTAACAACAGCAAACTTTAGAGGTACAGAAAACAAAATTCAACACATAAAATGTGGCATCCCACTAATGAGCTCACGAACTGCATTCTGAGAAATATTCTCCCATTCTTCTTGAAGAGCTACACGAAGCTCATTTAGTGTGGTTGGTGCTATAGCACGACTTCTAACACGTCTGCCTAACATGTCCCACACATGTTCTATAGGATTTGCGTCCGGAGAACATGCTGGCCAGTTCATTTTTCCAATGCCAACTTCTGTCAAGTATTCACTGACGCATCTCGCTGAATGAGGTCTAGCGTTGTCCTGCATCAGGATAAAGTTATCGCCAATAAATTGAGCGAATGGAACCACCTGATATGCCAAAACTTCCTCAATATACCGTTGTGCAGTCAGTGAGCCCACATTGATAAACACTAATTCCGTAGAGGCTTCACTTGATATGCGTGCCCATACCATTACGGAACCTCCGTTATGACTCAGCCTAGGGCTAAAAGCACATTCTTGCAATCGTTCCCCATTTCGTCTCCATACTCGTTTTCGTCTCGTTTGGTGAATGTAGCGAGAACCTAGACTCATCGGTAAAGAGTATATTACTCCATTGCATAAGATTCCAATTGATATGTTCACGAGCAAAGTGCAATCTCGCTAACCGGTAACGTGGAAGTAACTTAGGGCCAGCTGCTGGCCTAAAAGCTTTTAACCCAACCTCAAGTAATCTTCGGCGAACTGTCCATTTACTTACATTTTTACCACGAACCTCCAGAAGTCGATTTCTTGTCTGTACTGAAGTCAATGAACGATCTCTTAGAGAATTTAGTACAATAAATCTGTCATCTTGAGTGGTAGTTACCAGTATTCTACCACTACCGGGCCTTCTTGTGTTTCTTCCAGTATCCCCAAAACGTTGTAACATCCTTTGAATGGTAGAACGACTAACATTGAGTAATCGAGCCACACATCTTTGGCTTCGACCATCTTCCACAAGAGCTACTGCTTTAGCACAATCTTCAGCACTTAAAACCATAATCAAGACTTTAAAATTGTCAACGTTGATATTGACAATATTAACATTAACAAAAAATTGCCTAGCAACCGCCCAACAATTGAAAACACATAAGCTCCAAAATGTTCTTTTTTTATGTAAAACGAGAAAATACACATGTATTCCAACTTTTTGTATTTAAAAGGAAGTCCTTTGTTGATGAAGAATACAAAATATAATTTAAAAACCAAATTAATAACCAAATTAAGCCGATTTTGAAAAATAATAGGTGGCCCGTTTTTTCTGCACCTGAGTGTTTATATGGCAAAATACATATAGTAAAATCAAGAAAATTTCTACGATTTTTAACTAAAATATTTTCAAAGATGGCAGACTTTCGGTTCTACCGAAAGTCGACTGTAACTTTGTTATTTTAAATGAAACACCCTGTATATTAATACATTTTTAAAATCTACGTAAAATTTTAGAATACTTTTGTCTGAAAACTTTTTTCGAAAAATGCATATTTTTCGAGTTATTAATTTTTTTGTAAAAAATTTGACGGCTGCAGACCCTTACAAATTATTTTTTTAAGAGGATACTCTTGAAGATATGAAAATGGTTACTGTTCGGTTGCTTTTAGCAAGGTCAGACCTATTTGAATCTGTTGAAATTTTTTTCATTTTATACAGGGTGTGTATCGAAAGTGTTCAAAGTTTAACTTCATAAATATCAAATTTCTTTATTTTTTTAATAGAAACACCCGTTTTTTTTCCATTTTAATGCATTCAGGAGTAAAAAATAAGGCAAATTCATTCAATATCTGGATAACGGTAAGGTTTAGGTATAGGAAAGTGAATTTGCCTTATTTTTCACCCCTAAATGCATTAAAATAGAAAAAACCGGGTGGTTCTATTTAAGAAATTTGATATTTATGAAGTTAAACTTTGAACACTTTCTATACACACCCTGTATAAAATGAAAAAATTTTCAACATAGATTCAAATAGGTCTGACCTTGCCTAAAGCAACCGAACAGGAACCATTTCCATATCTTTAAGGGTATCCTCTTAAAAAAATAATTTACAAGGGTCTGCAGCCGTCAAATTTTTTACAAAAGAATCAATAACTCAAAAAGTATGCATTTTTCGGAAAAAGTTTTCAGACAAAACTATACTGAAATTTTACGTAGATTTCAAAAATGTATTAACATACAGGGTGTTCTATTCAAAATAACAAAGTTGCAGTCGACTTCCGCTAGAATAGAAAGGCTGCCATCTTTGAAAATATTTTAGTTAAAAAGATCGTATCCGAAAAACGAAACGTAGCAATTTTCATGATTTTACTATAAGTATTTTGCCATATACAGGTAGTTTTAACTCGACGTGAGACACCCTGCATAATGTTTGGGTGCCTACACCACAGGCAACTGTCAATATAAATATAATGTATAAGATGTGCGTTGGGTTGCCTACAGAGAAATCGTTGATTAATGTAAATCGTGCATTAATAAAGGTCATTGATGACTGATTTTGTTCAATTTTGAGAACGTTAATAGCATATGTTAATACACGGTCGACGTAAAAGTTATATTATTCCATTGAGTTTGTTGACTATTTATCGGTTTAAGGTTCTCGTTAATAAATCCGTACCGACGATATCAACTGTACCTGGTAGTACGACTACGTCGGTGGAATATAAAGAAAATACGGTAACGTATAGAAACGAGGAGCCTAGTTATATAGAAAAAGTACTTATTAGTACTAACGAGGAAGATACTACGCTTTTGAAGGTACTTTTACGGCAAACTAGACGACCGGAGATCGGGGATAAATTTAGTTCGAGACATGGTCAAAAAGGAGTCGTAGGTGAGTTGTTTAATAACTACAAGATTTTTTTTTGTTACTGTCTCGCGTTTATATTTCGAAGGAAGGTTGATAATATGATAGTCTTTCGTATTTCATATTCAAAATTCGCTGACAATCGATGCGAGGGTCGAAAAAATTGAAAAATAATAATTTTCAATAAAATTCCACAACATTCTTTTTGTTACTGTAATGCCATATATCGATATCTCGCGTTCAAATTTCAGAGGAAGGTTGATAATATGATAGTCTTCCGTATTTCATATTCAAAATTCGCTGACAATCGATGCCAGGGTCGAAAATATTGAAAAATAAGAATTTAAAAAAAAAATCCACAACATTCTTTTTGTTCATTCTTCTTTTAATTTCTTGGGAAACATACAGAAGATATTCTTTTTGTTACTGTAATGCCATATATCGATGTCTCACGTTTAAATTTCACAAAAAGGTTCATCTCTAGCGATATTAAAACTTGTGTTTCAAATTAATATTTTGTCGTAGGTTTGGTAGTAGAACAAGAAGATATGCCTTTCAACGAATACGGTATATGTCCGGATATTATTATGAATCCACATGGTTTTCCTTCTAGAATGACAGTTGGAAAGTTAATTGAACTGCTAGCAGGCAAAGCAGGATTGGTTGAAGGTACTCTCATAGTTTTACATTTTCAATTACCTCTGAACCAAACTAAATATTCAGAATAAAACATTTCCAGGTAAATTCCACT
>CAJUYI010001041.1:0-28422 GCA_910591695.1 Galerucella pusilla | reverse complement strand
AACCAAACTAAATATTCAGAATAAAACATTTCCAGGTAAATTCCACTACGGTACAGCATTCGGTGGATCAAAAGTATCAGATGTAAGCGAGGAGTTAGTCAAACACGGTTATAATTATCAAGGAAAAGATATTTTTTATTCCGGCATAACAGGAGAACCTCTCGAAGCGTACATATACTCCGGCCCCGTTTACTATCAAAAATTAAAACATATGGTACAAGATAAAATACACGGCAGGTAAAAAAAAAACAATTTCAACGGAAATTTATTAAAACTTACCATTTTCTTTTTAATTTTGTGTTATAGAGGAAGAGGTCCTAGAGCGGTATTAACCAGGCAGCCTACCGAAGGAAGGAGTCGAGATGGAGGTCTTAGATTGGGAGAAATGGAACGGGATTGTCTTATAGGTTATGGAGCTAGGTTAGTATGGAAGCTTTTCGAACGAAACTTTTACTATTTTTTGTTTTCTTTTCAGTATGATGTTGGTAGAACGTTTAATGGTATCTAGTGACCAATGTGAAGTTGACGTTTGCAACAAATGCGGTCTATTGGGTTATTGTGGCTGGTGTAACAGCTGTAAAAGTTCTGGACAAGTTTCCAGTATAACTATGCCTTATGCTTGTAAATTATTGTTGACGGAATTGCAATCGATGAATATTACTGCAAGATTGACATTAACACACTATTGTGAATGATAGAAATAGTCGACAGCTGTGCACCTAAGTATGTACTATGTCAAATGTCAAATAATGCCGGGATTATTTGTTTACGGAAATGATATGTTTTCTTTTTAAGGATAGTTTGTAAATATTTTTAATAAACGTTGAAAATTAATGTTGGTTCATGATTTCCGTGAAATTTTTACCTTATTTTTTATTTAAAACTGTAAAGAATCTGAGTATTTGTGGTGAAATGTAAATAGGTGTATGTCAAAATGGGCATTTGCCAGTCTGATTGGCTGAAAGTTGTGTTGGAGATAAGTTTTTGGTTGAGTTGGCAGCCTGGACTAAAGTCCCCAATGTCGATGTACTGGTAACATGATGAAAGTAAAATATGACATTTTTGAGTAAATAAGAAAGCTAATTAATTTCCAATTGGAGAATTTAAAAACCGACAGCTGCTTGAAAAATTGTTTCATTTTTATGTGGCTGTGTAAAGAAGCTGAGTTTTTGTGGTACAATATAAATAGGTGTAAGTAAAATAGGCATTTGCCAGTCCGGATGAAATTTGTGTTGGAGATACTTATTTCACGCCGATAATAGCAATGAAAGTATACTTCCTTGACAATTGACATTATTGACTTCCAGCCAATCGATTATTTGGATTAAATTAACAGAGCTCAAAAGCTGAGTCGTGGTTTACGAATGTTCAAAAATAACCCAAACCTTGACATGACAAATACATTTAAAAAAATGTTTTTGGTTATGTTGGCATCCTGGACTAGAGTCACCAATGTTGATGTGCTGTCATTTGTCAGTACTAATACTTCGCGAAGCTGGTAACAATGGCGATGACAGTAAAATATGACATTTAAGTGAATAAGAAAGCTAATTACTTTCCATATAATAGAGGATTTCAGTTTAAGGTCAGTGTGGCCAACAAAAAGTTTTTTTTTGACAAGAATGACAGTTAAGGTCTACCATTCAAAACACGAGATTTTTGCATGTTTTTTATCATTGCGAACATCTTTATTGCTTTATTGAAATAATGAATACACCCCCGAAGCGTATATCTTGAAATTTAAAATGAGTTTTTAGCTGAATACTCAACATATCGGTCGCCAATAATTCTAGGAACTCTTGGCATCTCACCATTTCATTTCTGTTATCTGTCTCTAGTTATGTCAGATGTCAGTGGAGAAAGTAATTAGAAGAATAGAGATACAACTAACTAAAAATGCTACAAAAATCCAATCAAAAATGGACATACACAATTAAACGAATGTCCACAAGAATAAATATAACTGACAGTTGACTTAGCTAGTGACAGTTAACAGAAATTTTATATCCAGTGAAGTAGGTAGGTGAGTTGTGGGCTAATTAAATCGAAAATAATGGCAGCCACTTGGAGTCAATTGAATTTTGTTAAGGAGGTTGTGTCAAATTCGGTAAAACAACTTTTGGAGCGTGGACCTTGGAAGGGGGTGGGGAATCGCCCCCTAGTGGTGGGACAAGAAGATACCAGAATAAACCTACCTATTGGGAAAAGGAGAATTCGATAGATGGCGCTCTGAAATGTCAACGTCATCTTAGCAACGAGTAAAACAAATCAGCTGCCGTATAAGCCTTTTGATATTTAAGTGGTTTTATTTTGCTGTTTTAGTTATTTTCAGTGTGTGTTTTGTGTGCTTTGATTGTGCTTTAGTATTTTGTGTTGTTTAACTAAATTTTGACTCCTGATATTTTTATTTTTGGAGTAATAGGCGGTATGGTTGATATTTGTGAAAAGTACAACAAGCGTTCAATTAACTGTTTAGTTTTAGGTCTGATTTCGTGTTTTTATTTTATTTTTGTATTGAGTAATATTTTAAATCTTTAATACCGACTTATTTTCTCTCTGATCTGCAATGGAAACAAAAAATAGAATTCTCCCATAATATCTCTGATTATATAAGAATATTACCTCAGAAATGATGACAGTTGGGTTAAATAGAAAAACACAGTTTTAGAGTTGTCACTGACACAAAATTAAACAAATAAAGTACGAATAAATACGTTGACTAAAATAAAGTACGTTGACTTGCATATAATACAAAAACAATGCATAACGAATTGTTTTACTGGTTGCGATAGTTACAATTTTTTCCGCCAGAGGTCTCATTGAATTCTACTCAGCCCAATTGTCGGTTTTTGAAAAGGAAAGTTCACTTTTTTCATGAGATGCATCCCATCTGAGATATTGAGCAAGAAAAATCTCGATTTTTACTCAAAAAAATCCTCAATTTCGATTTATTTTCCGGTAATATATCAATTTTTTCTTCATTAATTGGATTATTTGCAAAATGTGATCATTTTTTTGAAAAAAAATCCACATTTTCAGTGTAATATTTCCAAAACCTTCCTCTTTCTCTGAGACCATGTAAACAACGACTAAATATATCCTAGATAATAAACCTCTCAGTTAATCTACTGAATCTGTGTTCCTTTATATACCCATCGTAACTGAAATTGTAAACTTAGTGAAACAATAATAATGCCCTCTAAGGGTTGTAATGGAGAAACGACAATAAATCTGTAGACAAGCGTCTGAGAGTGTGTATAGCTTGAAGACCGGATGCTCCTAAAACCCAAGGAATGGGACCAGCTGCCTCGTTCACACCGTTATAACGACTCAACCTCGGCACAAAGATTTTCGCAATTTTTCTTCGGATTTTTGTCTAATGTTTTTCTTTGTACCGAGCCTCATTTTTAACAAACGACGTGTTCGTTAACAAAGAAAAATCAGTTCGCCTCGCTTTAGCTATCCCTATTTTTATCACATACGCTTTTTTACTGATTTTTTATTTACTAAAAGGTATTTTGCTTTTTATAACATAATTATTGAATGATTGGTGTTTCTGGTTGCACTTTGAAGTACGCAGTAGCATATGCACGAAGTGCATTCATTTCAATCATTTTGTTGGATTTTAATCTCATTATCTCAAGACTGGAAGCGCATTCGTACCACTACATATTATTTGGCGTCCAACGTGGGGCCACGTTATCGGGATTATATTATTGAAAAGAACATAAAACAGACAGAAAGGAGCATTTACCAAATAAGTTTGCGTCCAAATAGGAGGTTGCAAATGGCGAATAGTCGTTTCCGTGTTGACAGTGGCGTATAGAGTATGAAACATGTAAAATTTTAAAATTGTAGCTTATTGAAATGTATTAAATATATTATGTTTTACTATAAGCTGTCCTATACAAACAATATTGTCTAGGAGCAATGAAAATACGAATATTGAATAATATTTCTGATAATACTTTCGTGTAAACTTATTTTCACCAAAAAAACTACATAAACAATCTACGTCAGTCAAATGGCAAACGCAAATGGCGACTTCCGTCGCATTTTCTTATACAGCTAATGAACGACAAGACTCCTTCCTGTCTGTTTCATGTTCTAAGTTGAAAATGGTAATTTTAATCTTATTATCTCAAAGATTGAAGCGCAATGGTACTACTACATCTTATTTGGCGTCCAACGTGGGGCCACGTTAGCGGGATTATATTTTTGAAAAGGGTATATAAAAGGAAATTGAATTTAATTTAAATTAAAAATGTCAGAACAGGCAAGGACAGGAACAAATACAAACAACGGAGAAGCGTTGAAAATGAAAATACGAATATTGAATAATATTTCCGATAATACTTCCGTTTATACTTATTTTCACCAAAAAAACTACATAAACAATCTACGTCAGTCAACGTCAACTTCACAAATGAGTCGTAATTAGAATGTTGCAAATGGCGACTTCCGTCACATTTTCTTATACAGCTAATGAATGACAAGACTCCTTCCTGTCTGTTTTATGTTCTAAGTTGAAAATGGTAATTTTAATCTTATTATCTCAAAGATTGAAGCGCATTTGTACTACTACATATTATTTGGCGTCCAACGTGGGGACACGTTAGCGGGATTATATTTTAGAAAAGGGTATATAGAAGAAAATTTAATTTAATTTAAATTAAAAATGTCAGAAGGTCAGAACAGGCAAGGACAGGAACAAATACAAACAACGGAAAAGCGTGTACATACCACACCATATAGAAGAAACGATACAGAAATAAGGATCTCTTGTATTTAGTTGATATCACTTTTTGAAACCGTTACAGCACACATTTGTTAGGAATATACTCGGTAAATTATCCTAACCACCCATGCGTATATAAGATAACATGTTTGAAACTTGTTTCGGGAAGAAATATTATAAACTACAGCGCAGTGGTAGCAATATCTAGCATCTAGCACTAAAGAAATCACTTTTGTTGTATGGGAACCCTCTTAAATATTTATTTTGTTCTGTTTCTAGTATTTGTTGTATATAATCAATAGAAATGCATCATCTGTGAAAATTTCAACTGTCTAACCATCACTGTTCATGGTATACAGCGGAGTCTCATTAATAGGGTTCGTTTTTCACCTTTTCAACTTATTGAATATATTTTTCGGTAACTGTAATATTCCTATCATCAATATATAAACCAAAAAAAAATATTCTACATATTTGTGACAGGACTTGATCCTGCTGGAAAAATAGCCGAAGCGATATAAACAAGTACGTATAAATAATACATGAATATAACGCGAAATTCTTCTTTTCAATTCCCATGAAATCTCTAGACCGAGCTGAGCAGAATAAAGTTTGATACACATTCTGTGTAACGGGAATGGAAACGTAATCTTGTGTCAGACCGGGCGATAGATGACTCCACCATATGTTCTTACTACAGAATTTTCACACGAAGTTAGGTGAAGTGTAGTTATGGGACAAACTACCCTGCGCTGGCGAGATGCTTAACAATAGCGAATTTTTCTTAAACGAATTAAAAAGTTTTTGTAGATATGAGAACAGGAAACAAAATCACTTACAATGTGAGTAAATATTTCTATACACTTTCCAAGGTCAATAAAAAGGGAGAGATTTTCAATTCCATTGATTGCATTTTATAAACTCCTCGAACCATCGTTTCAAATGGTCTCCAAAATGGCGTACTGATAAATTATTGATTGGATTCTAACCACACTTGTATGAATGTGTTTCAGGGTGACATTCACCGAGACCTAAAAGATCTATTATGCTCCCTTACTTCTACTTAGTTTCTGAGGAGAGTCTCAGAAACTAGTAGCTCCTTTAGTCATATTTCCCGGAGGAATCTTAGGATATCTGCAGGCTTCAACTTACGTAAATGTTCCTCTTCTATCCAATAATCTCCCAGTTGCTGTGCTCTAGGATTCTAAAGTGCTGTGCAGTTGGAAAGTATGTGGATGGAGGTTTCTTCTTCCATGGCACAAAATCTACATTCTTCTTCCTCCACTATTTTGAGCTACTAGATCTTTCCAATGGTCAGATATTCTCTTTTTCTCGGCTTTACCTAGTTCTTCCAATATTACATCGGGGCTGATTCCGCAAAAGGGTACAGGCCCCCAGGAAGGAATTTCAGTCCCCCTCTTTGCTAGTTCATCTGCTCCTATCTCCTATCTCCTATCTCAGTTCGTTCTATTGCTAACCAAACTTGAGATAATAAATTATATTTTTCATAAAATTCACTGGTCGTTTAGCAAATAGTTGTAATAAAATCAAACCGAGTTGAAATAAAATACTGCTCCACACATCTAAACACAGCACAAGTTACGACGCCACTGGCGGGAATAACGAACGTTTTAAATCATTTTAACGACAAAGTGAACCGCATAAATAACTGATAAATACTGTCATTGGGTGACTTTTGTTTAAGCAACCACGTTATCACGTGCTAATAGTAACAAATTTCGTTTTGTAACAACCCTTTAATTTCAAGTTTACGTATGTCCGCACATACATAATTTGGGTACAAGTAATATGGGGCCGAGACAGAAGGAACGGGCGTCATATTCAAGATAAAGTCTGTAATTGCCGTTCATTTTTACTGCGGCGCTTCTAGCTTTAAATCTTATTCTTCTTCAAGTTCGTTTAACTTTTATATACGGAGAACGGACATTAAACCTCCTTTATTTTAGGTCCTTGCTACTCCTTTTACATGTGCGTACTTGTGGGTAAATTAAAAACGGTTGAAAATATATAAATAATCATCTAGTTTTAACAAATAAGTTTATTTTATTTTACATATATGAGATGGAAGGGAAATAAGTGAACAAGGAAGCAGACAATGGACGGAGAAGACTGATTTAGTGGTTAGAAGAGAGCCATGAAGCTTTTCGTTAATGTTTGTTTACTGATACATTATAAAAACCGTTTTCCACGTGACAAAGTGCCAATATACAAAGACGTTCGTTAGTATTATCACAGAATACACCATCCCAAGAAGAAGCGAAGCTTGTGCTATTTTACACTTCATTTTCTGAGTTCGCATGTCTGACAGTCGCCATTTTAAGCCCGTTATCTGTCAATGATATGTGATTTTATTGTTTGCCAAAGAAATTTCTTTGTTGTAAGCTTTTTGAATATTTACATATTTTTTTGTGTTTTGAACGATAAAATTAGTTTACAAAATTACATTTATTAACTATGGCGCCAAAAACTTGTGCAAGTCGTGGCTGTCATTCAAGTGATGGATAAAGAATTGAAAAACACAACAAAACTTCGATATTTATGGGAACAGCATTGGTACTCTGCACACTATAGAATTCTACTATCGACTCTATTCAGATGTCTTGTCAACGATTTCTTATTAAATACTTCAATAGTCAGAAATAAGAGGAGACTTGTCGACAGTTTACAGATGGTTTACAGAGTGAGACTTTCGACTACTGTCCACTGGAATAATAATGGTTATAATAGTATAGAAAGCGATCGGTAGAATTCTATAGTGTGCAGAGTCCCAGCGCTTTACTGTCGCTTCTTTTTCATAACTTCGTTGTCACTTGATATCTGTACATTTTCTCTGGATGTAAAATTTAATTCAGAATCTGGTGAAGTGTAACTTTCAAATATATAAATAATAAAAATTTTATTCTCAAGCACCATACTTATTGTAATTTTTTATCATCATTCACTGAAATTTTTTCTACTGTAAACTGATATTATAAATATATAATCTATTATTATTGTATTGGTTTTTAGACTCACCCTATCCTACATGCTACATGAAAACATACTTACACATATAATTTCGATAACAATAAAGAAAAGAAGAATCATTTGGTTTAACAATAGCTCATTATTTTTAATAATGGATGGTACCTACTCCAAAAACAGAAGCTAAAACTTATATTTATATATTTTTTACAATATTTGTTAAGCTGTTGATTTAACTTGAACAATTCATAAATTGAGTTCAACAATTAAAACTTTGTCGAAACAAGTCATAAAAATGAACAATTATTATTTGAGATTCTTTGGTTTCACTTTTTTGCGTGTAGTTAACATTTAATTCACATTTTTTGAACAATTTTCTCAGTGTAACTTGATCCGTTATCTGTCAACGTCAGTTTGAAGGTCACGAAATTTTGCCCCCAAAACATCAAAGGATTTACGCCGGCTGGTGTATTCTGTGGTATTATGTCATTCGTTGCTGCTGTCAATCCCTATGCTTTGCCGCTCTAAGCTCAAATTAAATTTTATATGTTGGCAAAAGTGCACGCTGTTGCCACGTTTAAAATTGGCTCGTCAGGTAAAATTTTGACATTTCTCGGCTGATTTCTGCAACTTTTGTGGTTACCTACGTCGTATTTTATTCCGTTCATTCATGTATATATGCATTTTTTAGCGTGTAGCAGTAGCACTTAAGCTGATTGAAGTAACTGTGAATATTTCATTAGTCTTGAAGCGTCATCTACGTTTGATGTTTGCTTGCAAACAATAACTAAAAACATTGTTAGACAGTGCTAAAACTAACCTATTATTGAATAAAAAGAGAAGAATATTTAATAAACTTCATTTGACATTCACTAGATACCTACTCGAAGGCTACGTTCATAAACTTACTCCAGTGAGTAGAGAAGAGTATGATCACGTGATTAGAAAAGATTGTTTGTTGATTACTCGGAGTAACCGTTCAGAGGCTACACCGGCTGGAGGCAAATCAAATGTCATTGTGTTGTGTATATAAATTTGGGGTTATATTTTTCATTTCGAAAATAGAAATTTATTAAATCAAATTTATGAGGTGAATATTAATAATATTAATATTAATAATACCAATAAAAATAACCTGGGCACTAATCTGAACTGAGCTACTGTATAAGCCAAGCTGTCATAACTGTCAGAGTATATTATACTCCATTAAAAAGCGGAGTATGCAGACATTACTCCGAGTGGGTTTCTGAACGTTTATAAAAGCATACTCTATACTGGTAGAGTAAATTTATGAACGCTTAGGAGTAAACTATCCTTACTCTGAGTACCTAAGTTTATGAACGTAGCCAAACTATTTCAAGTGCTTGGCAACATAGTTATGAAAATTATGACAGACGACAACACGGTTTTTATAATGTACGAAAATGTTATTATACATAATATATCTTTATTCAATAATTTTTCGTTACACCATTGCTTGAATTCATACGAATAATGAAAACAGTTCCACTAGATCCTAATTAGAAAATGTGCAACTCACCCTTTGACCGAAAGAACAATACGCTGACTAGCTTGGTGATGTTCACTGGCCCTAGATGAAAGATAGCCGGGCTTTTAATTAAGAACATACCAAATTGAAGCTCATTCGCCTTGAAATCACATGAGTGACTCTTTTCGGTTGTATGCTTCGCAAAGTACAAATTATTATTTTCTAAAACTTTATAACCCACCACATATACGTTAATTATAGCTAGGCTGAATATATTTATTTGTAATATATTGCAATATATAATATGTTTTTTAAAGTTGGAATGTAAGATTTATGTTCTAAAATATTTATTTACAGTTAAAGTCTGTTATTTTTTGTCCACATTAGTAAGTAGTATATAAAATTTTTTCCACTACTAGCCAAATTTAAGACAAAAATTAAAAATAATTCACAAACGCACCACGAGAGGCGTTTACCCCGTCGTCTGACTGACAAGTACACTGTCAGTTTTCGATATATTATGAACACACTCGTTATGTCATCAGCCAATTTTGGTGGAGCGCGAATTTTAAACTAATAAATAATAGAAACAATTATTAAGCACTAATAGAGAAGTTCAGGAGCGGCTATTCGGAGGGAGAATCCGATGTTGTCAATTTTCCTATTTCTACACAATGCAGAGGTATTAGAATTATTAAAAACTGTGATACAGACATCTTTCAGTTTTATATATATATATATATATATATATATATATATATATATATATAGGGTTTTCCAAAAAAAAACGGAATTTCCTTTTTTATTGATATTTTTTTTATTTATAGGTCGATTTTATTGATGTCGGTTTTGTTTAAAAGATAATTGATCAAGACACACTACTAATCTAATATTTCGCGTTTTGTTTAAAAAACAAAATGGCGGACACATCCAAACTTTACCAAACTTTAAAACTGACTGGAAATTTTTTGTTTCGCACTGTATATGTTTGCGAACTATTTTACGAAAGTTCAGAAATTTGTGAATGTAACGAGAGGTCAAACATAGAAATCTGTCAAAAATTGTCTGATGTATGGCTCAAAAAAAAAAATAACATACTTGTTTTATTGTTGCTTCATGAACTTTTCCCATTCTTTTCTGTCTCTAGTCAGTGTCTTTGCTTAATTCCATTGTTTATTTCTTCCTTGTAGAATCTTTCCTATCATGTCGTTCCAGGTTTTTTTCAGGTCTTCCTCTTCTTCTCTTGTTTTGTGTTTTCGCTTCATAAATTTGTTTCACAGGTCTATTGCTTGGCATTCTCTGTATGTGTCCCCACCATCCTAATTGTTTTTGTTCTATAAATGAAATAATGTCTTCTATGTCTAGTTCTTCTCTTATTCGTGTATTTCTTATTTTATCTCTCCTTGTCACTCCTATAACTCTCCTCAGGTATTTCATTTCTGTTGCTTGTATTCTACTTTTGATTTTTTTTGTTAATATCCAGGATTCACATCCATATGTTGATACTGGTCTATATATTGTTTTGAATATTTTTAGTTTTGTCTGTCTTGAAATTTCTCTTTTATTGATGAAGTTCTTATTCATTGTATAGTACAGTTTTATGGTTTTCTCGATTCTGTTATTAATTTCTGCTTCTTGTCTTCCCTTTTCGTCTATCGTTACACCTAGATATTTGAAATCTTTTACTTGTTCTTTTTTTATATCATCTATCGTTATATTTATTTCTTCGCCTCGCATGGTCAACACCTTGGTTTTATCTTTGTTTCTTCTCATTTGTTTTCTCTTCAGTGTTTCATTCCATATTTTTATATTAAATTGTAGTCGTTCTTCATTTTCAGCTATCAGTATTATGTCATCGGCAAATGCTCCCTCAGCTATCTCTACTCTCTGCATATTTTTGTATCCAATGCACATTTTTTTGCTATTTCTATCACATTCCTTAATGATGTCGTCCATGAAAATGAAACATTTTCGTGATACAGACATCTAACACTAAAACCTCAGATGAACTTTGAAGAAAAATTAAATCAAACTGTTTACGGAAAAGGAAGTACGGAAGGGTTCGATCCGGGAATGAAAATATCAATGAGCCCTGGCAGGACGCCTGGGAAACCTTAATATTTTGATTCAGCGATAGGCAACTGAAAGTATATTATGTAAATATTAGAAAATAAGAAATGGAAAGCTAAAAAAAAAACAAGAAAACCCAGGCCCAAACCCGGTTGATCAAAGTGTAACTATGTATAAAATATCAGAAAATAAGAAATAAAAAACTAAGAAAAAAACAAAATAACCCAGGTCCTAACCGGGTTTCGAACCTACGACCTCTGAGTTGTGAGCACGGTACTCTACTAACTAATAGCGTTGATTGCTGACTAACTGTGGCCTGTGCCAATGTGCTCACCATAGAGAAATATGGTGCTCACATTCAGTCACATCGAATAGAAGGTTAAAGGCTGCTTGGACGCATGCGCACCTCAACTACTAACTTTGCATTATCTGTAAACATCGGATTCTGTTCCTTTCTTCCTCCGAATAGCCGCTCAAAACGCGCGTGTTTTAAAGTTACCGTGGCAACATCAACAACTCGCATGCGCACTTCAACTACTAAATTTGACGTGGTGGGATGATTGGAGTCGATCGGATTCTGTTCCTTACTTTCTCCGATTAGCCGCTCCTAGAAGTTCAACTTCTCAGTTGGTTAGAAGAAGCAATAATTGTTAACTTCACAACTATAGTAGTAGAAAAATGATATTATATCCACAAGATGGCAGACAATGACTGACGTTTCAAATGACACAGAACTACAAAATTATCATGGAATATTAAATATAAATTACACAAGATACACTTGATGTCTAGATACGTTCACGTGACACACTGTACTGTTTATAAATTAAAATTCAACGTTTTTTAATTATTATTTTGACACTGATCATTAGTACCGAATAACACCAGCATAGCAATCTAGATTCGACGTTTATGTACACAATAGTATTTCTCGATTTGAAGTTTTTTTATGTTTCTTTTTTACTTTTTGTACATTTTCTATTGCCAAGTTTCGTATTCGCTACATTAAAGTTTAAAATCCTGTTCGGACGATATTTAAGAAAAAAAGGTCCCCTCGAGATTGCTCTGTAGAATGGAAATAACAAAAACGTAGCGACATTATGAAAACAATCAAGGCGGAATCAAAGAACGGGGATTGGTCTAACGGATATTTCCGGTTATTGAATCTAGAACAATCGCTGGTAAATCACTTGAGATTTCCTTTGTTCTCGACGCTGCAAAATACCTATAAAATCGGAAAACTCAGCATTTCACTACGCTAGCGTAGGCTGGTTACTTAATGAACGAAAAATTACTGAACTTCGAAGAAAAATTCGTTTGGAAAAGAAGGGAAGGATAAGGACTTGTTCGATAAATACTGTAATTAAGTGGAAGCGGTCGAAAATGTTTTAAGTGGAGACACAAAATGTTACATTCATTAGAATTGCTGCAAAAGAAATCAAGAGAAAAGTACATATATAGTGAGAATAGGAAATCTTGACTTAATTGATAATATTTTGTCTGAAGTCTCGAAATTTCCTAGCGATATACGAAATAGTTATTTATGTATTAAGAGCGAAAAGTGAGCAAAAAAGCAACCCTTGCTTTCGAACAATAATTCCACTTTTAGATCGCGATACATATAACATTTTTTCTACAATATATATTGAATATATATTATAACTAAAAATGAATACTTCTTATTTCAAGTACCTGTCAAATGCTTTAAAAAATTTTAAACGTATAATTATTATTGTCAATACTGTCAATGTAGTTCTTCTTATTCTACAATTAGAAAGGCCTCAGCTAGCAGGGCCAGCCGGCCAGTATATACAAAATATTCAGAACGTGGCACAACAATTAAGCACAAAAACACACAAAAAATTAATACGGTAACATCGCAATCATACTAATTAATTATTTAAAACATTAAGAACTTAACAAAACAGCGATTTATTAGATTGTAAAAGATTTTCAAAAGACAAAAGCACTCCCTAGCCAGGTTGCTCTATGATGTCACTGTCACTGCCACTGTCACTGTCAATACAATTATGTTTGTAGTATCGGTTGTTATGGGCTACGAGCGCCCTGCAATTTTTTACGCTCAGCGAGCGTAAAGTAACTCTCCTCAAGAAACGCCAACTTTTTGTTGTAAATAGCAAGCGAAAAAGCCTACTTTTCAATGTGATTGTAGAAAAATAATATTTTGTTGACATTATTTTGACATCTATCACTGGCGCTTACTTATTAAAGATGAAACAATGAATATAATATTCGGTTGGTTGAAGGTTTCATTTTAATTTGTGTACTGTTATTGTTACTAGTTATCTACTGTTTTTGGCTGTTTAGCGTTTGTCGTTATTGTTATTCAATACAGTTTATCATGTTAGTTAAAATACTTGAAATTTATAACATTTTTTAATGTGCAAACAACTAACTATCAATCTATCCCAACTTCTTCTTTTCTCCTTCAAATAACTTTCATGTTCCGTGTCAAAGGTTTGTGGCTAGCTTCAATTCAAACTAGTGTCGTATAAAAATTAGGAAAATTTGAAAATACTATTTTTCAGTTGGAGATAAAAAGAAAACTACACAATTAAATTTGATTCAACTGTTATGCATAAACCAGAATCTATTTTTAGATGAACAACCTTTTGGTTTTTTTTTCAAATGAATTCGTCCGTAATGAATTTCGAGTACCTAATCTGAAAATTACCATCAAGATCAGTATGGTAATTTTGGGAATGGATTTTTTTATGATTTTAATTAACAAATGCACTTTAATTACTAAAGAAAAATCCATTTATCTTCTGATTCCATGTCAATATAGCACGTTATAATTTTCTCGTTATTTAATTGAGTACTCGGTGGTGGAGATACAGACGTTGATTATATAATCATGGATTAAATTGAATGAGTTTACGTCGTGCATTATGGAGACGCACATTAAGGAATTTTCACTATTGGTCATCGCATATACCTACCCCTTTTTGAATTTTCAAAATCTTAACTAGGTCTTTTAAGCACTTTTACAAAAATTTGTATTTTTCCGAAAAATTTTACTCTTCACTTTCGATCACCCCTGTATACAAAATATCGTAGATACGTCTCTGCTGATTTTTTTCCATATTGTTTCATTATCTGGAAATATGTATTCCAAATTTTAGCTTGAAATTCCTATTATTATGGACTGTATGAGAGAGAGAAGAATAATTGTGCGCAGTCAGCTGTTGTCAAATGTACTTATCTGTAAAAGTTATTCCCAATTTTTGTCGGCAACAATGTTAAATACCAATAATTATTGTTAAATCGAAAGCAGTGTATAGATTTTATTTATTGCAGATTGTAAATTGTCCATTTATTTTCTTGAACTATATTATTTTATTCTTATTTGTGTTGATCTCACTTATTTTTCAAAGGTCAATAATAAAACACCAATCTCGAATTTCTCCCAATAAAAACGGCGTTATCCCGTATTAAAAGTTACATGCAAAATAAGCTAATTATTCCTTAGAAAGTACCAAACATTTTAAGCTGGCAACGCTGCTTTCATATCAGATTGGTAGCTGGAACTGAAAACAGGCCCAACGCTGACCGCTCACAATTATTCTTCTCCCTCTTTCAAGTAGTTTTTCTCATATTTTCCTTGTCGTTCTTGTGTAAATCGTATGGCTCGAATAGATTTTTCGCGATCTGTATATGGAAATCTACGGATATGACCTTATACTGTTCTATGACGTCACCGCACTAGGTAATTTTGACTGACGTTTTCGCGCGTGCTTAATATTATGAACTTAAAACTTTTCTAGCTTCTTTAAATATAGAAATTTTAAAAAATCCTTCGGTGGATGATCTATAAGCCATGTCTAAATTATAAATCTACTGAAAATTGTGAAAAACTACTCTATTTCTAGATTGAATAAGTTCAATCAGGAAGCTTCTACGTGAACATGTTCTAGATTTACCTGGCACAGATTATGTTCAGGAATTGCGGTGTAAAACAATCACCCTGTATTTAACTGTTATACGGAGTCTGGTAAAAAAATAGGATTTTAATTAACAAGTAATAAATCAAAATTGTTAAAAAAAAGGATTATCAGATTAGTATTATATTTCCAACAATGCCAGCATAGATTCCCGACGAAAAATATCCCAAATCATATCCATTTGAGAATTATAAGGGTACACAGTGTAATAATGGGGTAGAACGGAAATATCCCGAACAAAAACCCATAATAGGGGTAGCAGATGGAATGAAGGGACAAATGAAACAAGTGAATATAGCTTCACGCGACATTAACCTGTTGTTAGAACACAGCGTGCCACTCTCTAGAAAATTCACCGCCCCGCGATTAATTTCAATGTCCAACCTCATTTGCAGAAACTAAACAATTGCCACTGCTCGTCCGGTTGAGTTTTTATGGTCGAAATGAAGAAGAGGACAATTTAACTGGACAAATTGGGTATGTCGAGTCGATTTAGTCGAAAACGTTTGTTTAAGGTACGAGACTAATAAATTAAGTTAATAATTTCTTTTAAAAAATAGCTTACGATATCTATGAACGCACTACACTAACTTTTGCTGTTGATGGTTGTCATACGTGCGTTGGTTTCAGTAAGTACCACAGAACTCACCAGTAGTTCTATGGTTGGAACCATAGAAATAGAACAATATGGACGAGAAAAATAAAATGACTTATACGATTTGACATGGAACTGAGATTCCGGAAATGTTAAATAATAGTATATTATACACCAAGGTGGTGAAGACTATTATTATTGACCGAGCACCGAAATTATTTCGCGAGTGACTTAGCCCCGAGTGAAATAAGGTGCGAGGCTTATAAATGTGTTCAGCACCATGGTGTATATACAATTTTTTCAACTACCAGCCAAATTTAAGACAAAAATAGTTCACAAACGCACCACGAGAAGCGTTTACCCCGTCGTTTGACTGACAAGTACACTGTCAGTTTTCGATATATTACGAACGTACTCGTTATGTCATCAGTCATTTTTGGTTGAGCGCGAATTTTAAACTAATGGCATTTTTATTCAAATAATTTTATAATAATAATAATAATAAACGTCTTTATTATTTTCTTCCAAATTTACAAAAGTAAATTATTTAAATATTCGTAGAAGAAAATAAAGGGCGGAGTTCAGTTTAATGATGGTAGAAGGCTAGAAGAAGCAATAATTGCCAACTTCACAGATAGTTGTCATAAGTGTGTTTGTTTCAGTCAGAACCACAGAACTCATCAGTAGTTCTATGGTTGGAACCATAGAAATAATACAAATAAACAATATCGACGAGAAAAATAAAGTGACCAATATACGATTTGACATGAAACCGAGATTCCGGATATGTTAAATAATAATATTTTATAAATAAAAATAAATGTGTACCATCATATTATAGAAATAAAAAAGCCTTTAACATCAAATGATGAGACATACATAAATTGCATAAAGACAAGACAATATGTATTGATGATTTCATTAGATTTCATTTGATTGAACTCGTAACATTACACTAATGAGATAAAGTTTTGTTTGGTAAAAGGTCAATTACCAATTGGAAATGTTACAGATTTATTTCATTGAGTCAAAAATAGATGTGACTCATTTAGAGAGTGTATTATTTTGTTGTGCTGTTGATGGTTATGATTTATTTGATGTATGAATGAAGATACGGGATAGTTTAATAGTGTATCAAGTACTAAGTGTCAAAAACGTGACTAAACTTAATTCATAAGATGACAGAGAAAATGACTGACGTGTCATTTAAAAATCAAATGACACGGAACTACAAAATTATCACAGAATAATAAATACAAATTACAGAAGATACACTTGATGTTACGTTTAAGAGATAAAAGATAAAGTGACGTTTTGCGAATGTCAAATGTCAATTCTTATTAATAAAATGAAATTTGGTGTACGTTTTTATGTCAGTTTCCTATAAAAATGTCTGTTTTTGGGAACCACATAAAACCGATCTCAATTTTTATCTGTTTTAAATGCTACTCTGAATCATTTTTGTTATGAAAAGGTAACAATAAACTAGATCCTCAGCTATAAACATATCAGTATCAACAAAATTGTAGAAATTTGACTTCCCTTCTAACTGTTGGTTTTTATAATTGATATTAATTTGTAGCTAGCTGCAATTTTTTTGATATTCTATCTTTAAAAATGTCCCGACAGCTGCCGTTCATTATAGCCATGAACATTTATTTACAGCCTCGTTAGATAAGTGTCAGGAAATAAAACTGAAAACAAATAAATAATTTCGTTTATTGTTTTTGGAAAAGACGTTTGGTACATTACTTTATATAATTTATGTTTGGTGCAAATCAGTTGAATAATTTCTTTTTTCCACTACCAGCTGTGAATTTGACAATTATTGCTCCTTTTAGCCAACTGAGAAGTTGAATTTCTCTATTTATGGTTAATAATTTTCTATTATTAACCTAGGTCAATTATGGACAAATTCAAATATTTTGAAAGTTCAGGAAAAGAAATTCAACAAAAACTTGTGTGACATAATTTTGTATACCCAGGAAATTGTCTTTAACATATTTGGTGCTTGAAATTACCTATCGAGATAGAATTATTTGAAAAATATGCTATTAGTTTAAAATTCGCGCTCAACCAAAAATGACTGATGACATAACGGGTACGTTCGTAATATATCGAAAGCTGACAGTGTACTTGTCAGTCAGACGACGGGGTAAACACTTCTCGTTGTGCGGTTGTGAATTATTTTAAATTTTTGTCTTAAATTTGGCTAGTGGGTAGTAGAAAAAATTTTAGATACCCCATGGTGTTGAAAACATTTATAAACCTCGCACCTTGGAGTATAGTATACTATTTTTGATTAAAGGGCCCCTAATTAATGATGCCTGATTTTTTCTTTTCCTTTTAGGTTAAGGAGACAGATTGTATAGAAAACAATACACATAGGGCAGGGTATATAAAGCTTATTTAAAGTGAATCTCAGTTTTAGGTTATACATGTCAATAGAGTCTAAAGTAGAATTTAGGCAAATTTTGAGGGGTGTCAATATTTGAAAAATGACTACATGAAATTAAAAATCGATTGGTTTTTTTTTAAACTTCAACTCGGACATAGGGCGCCTTCAAATCCAAATACGCTATCTAGTATTTCGGGAAACAAGCTCTAAGTGCTCAATGATACAATATTCAGTCATGTGTCACTTCAAACTGAGCTTAACTTTTTTACACAACCTTCCCTAAACATATCTTAAACTTTTAGGAATCCTTAAGAAGTTAATTTAAGCACTTTGTGATTGTTTTGAAGGAAATATTTTAGTGCATACGAGGCTTATATAGCCTGGAACAGCATAGGCTTGTTTCGCAGCCGTCTTTGATATACAGGGTATGTCAAAAAGTGAATAATGAGTTTCTGATGTAATAAAAGGATTCTGAAATGAGTTGGGAAAACAGTTTATCCTCAAGTTATCACTATACTTCAAATTTACACCCTATAAATCCTTTAATCTTATACAGGCTGTGATAAAAAGTACGTAATAAATGGAACTATATATTTTGATAGTCAAAATGTGTATAGAAAGCATTGAAGGCTTTTACAGGAGTCGAAAAGATTTGAAAAATGAGTTCATCGTTGAACTCCAAATTTACATCCTATATATCCCTTTATCTTTATCTGTGATAAAAAAGAATAAGCTCTCTTTCTCCTGTGAACCATGAACCGATAAGGTTAATTTTAATTTCTTGATTTCTTGTGAGAGGTTTACCTCCAACTTTTTTTTTCTAAAGTGCATTCAATGTGAATGGTAAGTTGCATTTACGTATATGCTTTTCATTTCTGAATCTTGCTTTATATTTTTTCCTCCTAGTGATAAGCGCCAGATACACACATACAGCGATATTGTTTTTTTTATCTTGTTCTTTGGTATAGTTTTTCTAGTTTTTCTTATTCAGTTGATAAAAGGTTCACATGTATATAGTTGAAGTCCTTAAAATATGTATATTTAGTTAATTAATTAATTCAATCTAATTACCAACCTAGAATATAATATTTACGGATTACATTTTTCATTACATTTTTTTTATCGCCTTCTGTGATTGAAATAAGTAATAAAATAAAATTGAGTTCTTATGTTATTTAGATATTGTTTCTTTGATGAATGGAAATAAATAAAATTTCTTTAATAATATCATATCGTATCATATCACATTTCTTTATTGCTTCTTTTGTTTTTTTAATAGTAAAATACAGAATATTTTTTTATGAACCACGTTCTTAAATTAATTTCTTGAACAATTGTAAAACGAATTACTGCAGGTATCCTGAATTTTACATAAAAAAAGACAAATGCAACTATTGCTGATACACTGTATCTTTCCTAGCACTTTGTACCTGCACTTTGTACCTGCCAATTTGTACGTGACATTCCGGATGAAGTAGACACCTAGGACCTGTCCGAAGAAACTAAGGAAAGTAAAACGACGTAAAAACAACGTAAAACAACAAACAACATAAAACAACATTCAATCACTGTGATATTAGTTTTAAAATAATTATACAACTTGTAAATTTAACAACGTTGTTCATATTCCTTCCCTTCCAGCATTTACAGATTTGTTGATAGAGAGTTGTGAGGTGAAAAACAAGTCGACTAATATTATTCAGGGTGGCGCCCACCTACCTTTCTTGATTAACTTTAATTACATTCCTTAACTTGATTTATTAACTTATTAAATTCATTTATTATCTCATCAACTTCAATATAACAAAGTAGGATTACCCGCGAACCGGTAAGACTACTCCCTGAGCTGATATTAGTTTGGTCTCCGAATTCACACCTGAGGTGCTCTCCACATTGAGTCACCGTTGCAATGTATCTTGCCTTATTATTTTAAATGAATAATAGGTAACAAAATTCATTCTATTTTATACAGAGTGTGTCTAAAATATATAAAAAACAAACTTAATATTTACATCCTATACATACTTTGTAATTGTAATTATTTTCAAATTAATGCTAGATAATATAGATATAGATTTACTAACAATAATGTACCAAACGACATTTTGTTGTTATATTAACAGCGCGAAACGGAAGTTTCAATTACGAATCCCAAATATACAAACAGCGAGCATTCGCAGCAAGCAGCATCATCCGAGCACAAGGCGTGCTGTGCTGCGTTCAAACAGAATCATGAAAAATTAGCTAGTGAATATTATCGGTTCTCATAAAAATTTCACACGATTCCCACGCCAACTCTGTGTTAGTTTGTTACTGGTTAATTAATAATTAACGCTGTGACTTTTATTCTGCCGTTAATTGTCAGAATGGATGTCTCACATCTCTTCTACCAAAGGTCATATGTATTATTCGTTAGCCGGGATTAATTTTTCCGCTTGTTCTAATTTCGAGGCGAATTTTGTTGTTCGAGCGAGCGTCTATTTACGAGTTTTCATTTTTTTAAAATTCATGGAAAAGCATTTGATTTTTGTTAGATAAATATTTGAGTTAATTATGGAATTTGATGATATTTATCTTTTCTTATTTACGACGTCATAATGGTATGTCTTTAGGTTCAACACCATCCATAACTATCCGAGAAGATGAAAAATTAGACTTCAAATTTCAGCCAAAAATTCCCATTCTTATGGATTCTTCCAATTTTTATCGCGTGTACCTAATAATTTCCGAAATTTTGAAATTTCAAACTCTTTTTTGACACCTGTATATATAAAAATCTATTGGTTCAAGCCTGTATAATCCAAAATCCAGACGAAAATTTCCTAGTGTTTAATAGAACTATTAATTTCTCTAAAAATTCTTACTCATTAATTTCGAATATCCCTGTATACAAACTATAATAGATACGAGTCTCCTGATTTTTCCCCAAATTAAGCAACTATCTGAGAGTATTGATTTCAAATTTCATTTCGAAATTCCCATTATTATGGGCTCTAAGATTTTTTAATTAGATCGTGTACTTGCGGCTTCAACTTAAAACGCACTATTTCGAAAATTTGATACGAAGTTTTTTTTTAAACCTAAATGAATACCTATATCATATGTTTTTTCGATTTAAAGAGTGTCCCAGGAACTTGGGGTATGATAAAAGAGATAAAAATAATCTTTGTCAGCGAATTATATAGATCTCTAACGTTACAAATTCGAAATTATTAAAATTTTGATAGATAAAATATAATAGATGGGATATAAATAAGTGAAACTTTCCTAACTACCCCGGTATACTTCCTATCATCAGTATAGACAAAAGTATAACGCCAATTACCAATGATTTGTTGATGTCCGATGATATCCTCTCATTCCATTCATTAAGTTATACAACAAGTGCCAATTTCTAACTCAGTTCTATGAATCACTAGTAGCATTTTTCATTATTATGATGATGTCATCGAGATGATCCTTCAAATCGGCGAGGTTAAAAGATCGTGCGAATCTCTTGAGGATTTACACTTACGATCATAATTGACCATTATCTCAATTAAAGAAATAACGAAGTTAGAGAAACTGAGTGTAGCACATTCATTGATAAGTTTGTTGTTAGCAAATTTTTTTTGGACATTTCAATATTCCTTCTACGAAAATTGAAAGAAAAACATGGTTTTTCAGAAAATAATTGAGTACATACGAGGCTATATAAGCCTGGAACAACGTTGGCTTGTTTCGCAGTCTTGTATGTTATACAGGGTATGTCGAAAAGTAAGTAATACATTGATACATTCTGATGTATCAAAAGGATTCTGAAAGGTTTCGAAAGGAGTTGGAAAAACAGTTTATCCTTAAATTATCACTGTACTTCAAATTAACACCCACCCCTCAACACTCATCCCTTAACATTATACAGGGTGTGACAAAAAGTACGTAATAAATAAATAGTGATAGTAAAATTGTGTATAGAAAGCATTAAAGGCTTTTACAGGAGTTTTACAGAGTTAAGAAAGGAGTTTATCCTTTAACTCCAAATTTACATCCCACTATATATTTTTATCTTACACAGGGTGTGATCAAAAAGTACGTAATAAATCAAACTGTATATTTTGATAGTAAAAATGTGTATAGAAAGCATTGAAGGCTTTTACAGGAGTCGAAAAGAGTTGGAAAGGGAGTTTATTCTTGAACTCCAAATTCACATCCTTCATATCCCTTTATCTTACACAGGGTGTGATCAAAAAGTTCATAATAAATATATATTCCGATGGTAAAAATGTGTATAGAAAGCATTGAAGGCTTAGAAGTCGAAAAGAGTTGAAAAAAGGAGTTTATTCTTGAACTCTAAATTTACATCCTATATATTCCTTTATCTTACACAGGGTGTGATAGAAAGGTACGTAATAAATCCAACTAAGTATATATTTTCATGGTAAGAATGTGTATAGAAAGCATTGAAGGCGTTTACAGGAGTCGAAGGAAGAGTTGAAAGAGGAGTTTATCTTTGAACTCCAAATTTACATCCTATATATCCCTTTATCTTACACAGGGTGAGATCAAAAAGTTCGTAATATATCCAACTATATATTTAGATATTAAAAATGTGTATAGAAAGCATTAAAGGCTTTTACAGGAGTTGAAAAGAGTTGAAAAATGAGTTTATCCTTGAACTTTGAATTTACGTCCTATGTATCCCTTCATATTACACAGGGTGTGATCAAAAAGTTTGTAATAAATCAAACTATACATTTTGATAGTAAAAATGTGTATAGAAAGCATTAAAGGCTTTTACAGGAGTCTAGAAGAGTTGAAAAAGGAGTTTATTCTTGCTCTTAATTTACATCATATATCCCTTTATCTTACACAGGGTGTGATCAAAAAGTACGTAATAAATTAAACTATATATTTTGATAGTAATAATGTGTATGGGAAGCATTAAAGGCTTCTACAGGTGTAGCAAAGAGTTGAAAAAGGACTTTATTCTGGAATTATCATTATATTCCATTATATTACATTATTCTATCTTATACAGGGTGTGACCAAAATATATAAAAAACAGATTTAATATTTTAATGTTACAAACAATCTAAAATTTCTGTAGGCGTTAAAACATTTTAAAAATGCATTCTATTCTTAAACTATTCGTATTATCCACAATAAGACCAGGAGGCTGAGGTGGTGCCGGCGAAGGGACGGCTCTTAAAAAAAAACTATTCGTTTAATCTCAATTTACTCCCAATACATCCTTTCAACTAATACAGGGTATTACCAAAAAGTACATAAAAATTAATACTATCTTTTGTTGTTAAGCATTTAGGGTTCTCCTGAGTTGAAAATTATATCATACAGGGTGTGGCCAAAAGCTACGTAATGAATCTAATATCTAAAAATGGATTTTGAATACACTAAAGCCTTCTGCAGGTTGTAAAAGCAAATAATCTTTAAATTACTCATATTCGCAATATACCCGGTCAATCCAATCGAATTGGACTGAAATTATAACATCCCTTCGGTACACAAACCTCCCCGATTCAAAATATATACAATTAACCGAAAAAAGATCTATATATTTATTCGCGAGAACTAACAGATGCGTCAACTCGGTGTGTAGACGGCTGATCGACACAATCATTTCAAAGCGATGATCTACCGTATCTCCCTAATATTTTTCACCCCCGATTGTGTTTATAGGAATAAACCCATAACAATGTCTGTAATTACTACATAATTATTATTATGGAATCATAGTGAGCTGCGTTACAATATGTCATTCGGAGTTATTCGATTATTTTCTTTAATAGATATTTATTAAGAACGCGAAATGGATGGGTTCATTTAGGTTTTGAATAAAGTTGCTTTGTGACGATAATATATTTAATAGAGCTGTCTGTCAATATTTATCCCATCAGTACTGACCAACAAGTAGTTTAAATTCAATTCAATAAATCGATATTTGAGTAGAGGTGGATTCATGCACGAAGAAATTAAAACTAAGATTGATTTAAAACTGAAACTAAGAAGATAAAACCATGTTATTTTTTAATTTAAATCTAAATTTCTTAGTTTCTTGCATGAACATCTACATTACACGTACATGCTCATGCAAAAAACTTAGAAATTGAGATTTAAATTAAAAAATAACATGGTTTTATCTTATGAAATCAAACAATTTTATTTTGTTAAATCTGCATTATATTTAAACTTAAAGTGACGCGTTTCGCTAACACAGTAGCTTTTTCAAACGAATGCAGGTATAATGAGAAACTTTCAATTTATACAGTGCCTTAATACTAAATTATACGGATATTTAACAATAAAATTATAATCTATTTACAAGGAAATTAAATGGGGGATGGGTAATTTGGTCCCCGCTACCTGTGTTAATCCTTGGGTAGCCAGGCACTTCGATAATCCGGCTGGTAATTTCACCCCCAAACTAAAATATAATTATTTCTGCTTCTTGGAAATTTTTAGGAATAACAGGTAGTTTAGACGGATATAAAACCCTTATATTATTATAATTTGCAATCATTTGAATTATTACTTAGTTTGAGTACGTGTGAATTGTTGTAAGAAAGCAAATTATGGAGGTGAAAATTATTAAAAGTAATCGTGGCAAGGATTTACTTGTAGTTAACGGTTACAAGTTTAATTTCCACAAAAAACTGAAAACTTCAGAAGAAACTTGTTGGAAATGTACCAACAGAAAATGTAAGGCCTGTATCTATACATTAGGTGTATCAAGTGCAATATTCGTGACTAAAACTTCATCTGAACACTGTCATCTTGCGGACATTTCAACGTTAAATAGGCAAACAGTTTCTGCAGTTTGCAAGAGTTTACCTGGAAACTCATTCACAACAATCCTACATGAACCTTTCTAGGTAAAAAATTCTAGTTTTAAAATTCCTAAAAGTTCTACCTATATAAATTTTATCACAGTCGTCATTACCACACTGTGATAAAATTTATATAGGTAGAACTTTTAGGAATTTTAAAACTAGAATTTCAGAACACAAACGTAGTTATGACAACCAAAAATTAGATTCCAACTATTCAAATCATTTATTAGCAAACCAACATTCTTTCGATTCAAATTTTGAAATGTTGCATATAGAAACTAAATCCTTCAAATTAAATCTTTTAGAGGCCCTAGAAATAAATAGAAACAAATATTCATATAATCTTCTTAACGACCAACTTGATATTAACAATTCTCCATTATTAAACCTTTTTACCTAGAAAGATTCCTGTAGGATGGTTGTGAATGAGTTTCCAGATAAATTTGTTAAATACTTTAGTTAATCCCATATTTAGACAAATTCATTTCATTTCCTTGTAAATAGATTATAATTTTATTGTTAAATATCCGTATAATTTAGTATTAAGGCACTGTATAAATTGAAAGTTTCTCATTATACCTCCATTCGTTTGAAAAAGCTACTGTGTTAGCGAAACGTGTCACTTTAAGTTTAAATATAATGTAGATTTAACAAAATAAAATTGTTTGATTTCATAATTTACTATGGATCATCTATTCAATTATTCAATGGTTTTATCTTCTTAGTTTCAGTTTTAAATTAATCTTAGTTCTAATTTTTTCTTGCATAAATCCACCTTAAGAGGCTTACTTGAAAAATCCGAGATATATTTGGAGACCTTCTATCTGTTCGTTCCATCCCAATTTCCGTTACCAGAGTAACAAAATTACTACGTACGAGATAAAGGTAAAGAATAATCGCCACAAACCAAATGATGGTATTTTTTTAACGTAAAGTTAAGTATTTAAATTGGAACTTGACGTTACTAATGGCTTGTGAAGTACAGCGCCTTCTATTAGGGATTGTATGTATTTTGGGGTGACATTCACTGGGACCTAGAAGATCTATCGTGCCCCCTTACTTCTACTTAGTTTCTGAGGAGAATCTCAAAAACTAGTAGCTCCTTTAGTCCTATTTCCCGAAGGAATTTTAGGATGTCTGCAGGCTTCAACTTAGGTAAATGTTCCTCTTCTATCCAGTAATCTACCAGGTGCTGTGCTCTAGGATTCAGAAGGGCTGTGCAGTTGGAAAGTATGTGGATGGAGGTTTCTTTTTTCATGCCACAAAATCTGCATTCTTCTTCCTTCACTATTTTGAGATTTTCAAGTACCCCAATGTCCTGTTAGGATCCTTGTTAAAACAAAATTTTACTTTGACTTATGCATTCATTTGATCTTAACAGGTTGTAGTCACCCAGAAGAGTCTTTGATTGTATAAGCCCTACTAGATCTTTCCAATGGTCAGATCTTCTCTTTTCCTCGGCTTTACCTATTTCTTCCAATATTACATTGGGGCTGATTCCGCAAAAGGGTTCAGGCCCCCAGTAAGGTATTTCAGTCCCCCCCTTGCTAGTTCATGTGCTATTTCATTTCCTTCTATTCCAGTGTGTCCTGGAATCCATAGTAAGGGTAACTATATTGTTCTCGCCTAGTTCATTGAGTTTATCTAGGCATTCCCACACTATTTTGGAACTGATTACAAAAGAGCTCAGTGCTTTAATGGCTGCTTGACTATCCGACATTATGATAATCCTTTGTCTTCTGTATCCTTTATCAGTATTGAACTGGGCGCACTTTCTTATGACGTGGATTTCCGCTTGAAAGATACTTGGGGTTTTTCCCAAGTTTTCAGAGTGTTTGGTTCCTGGCCCGAACACTCCTATCCCAGTTCCTTCTATTGCTTTTGAGCCGTCTGTGTACCATTGAATGGCATTATTTCCAAGTCTGGTAATGGTATTTGGTTCCCATTCCTTCTTGTTGCTTAATTCCGTAACTAATTTCTTTGAAAAGCTATACTTTTTCATCATACCGTCTTGTGGCATGTCCCAGGCTGTCTATTAAGGGTTAGTCATGGAGAACTTTAGATACTTTTACCATATGTAGAGTTCCTCAGGGAAGATAAATTAATTTTTCTTGTAATTTAGCTAATATCAGTCGAATGCTTAATAAACAATTAAAATTTATGGTCAACTTCCCAAACCACCCTGTAAATTAATAAAGAAGAGACATTGAAACTTTTAAGTAGCCTCCTGACATCCTCACCGAGGGACTCTACATATGGTAGAAGTATGTAGAGTTGTTCATGACTCATGGTAGGACAGGGAAAGGTGCAAAAGCCCATCTCAGTATTGTTGGAACTATGAGAAGCAGAACAGGATTATCAGTAGAAGTCTTACTAGTAATGCCCTTTCAAGCAGCCCTTAAAGCACTTCAGAGCTCTAAGGTAACATGTCGGCTGGTTTGGGAATGCGGCGAAGAACTTAGAAGACTGGCGACTTGGAACAGTGTAACACTGGAGTGGGTCCCAGGTCACAAAGAAATCTATGGCAATGAAAAAGCTGACGAACTCGCAAGAGCAGGATCGTTAACCCTGATGAACGGACCCGAACCAGCTGTGGGAATTCCCAGGTCATGGTTAAAAGGGTGGGTGAAAAAACAACACGATAAATACTGGAAGAATACGACCAGGCAAATACATGGGAAGAAATTCATAGAAGATCCATCAGAAAAAGTAGGGAAAAAACTGCTCTCCATGAGCAGGAACAAACTACGCACCATAACGGGGCAACCTACGGGACATTTTCCCACAAAGGAGCACCTGAACAAAATAGGGCTGTATAACGGAGAGCTTACATGCAGAAGATGCAAAAAGGATACCGAAACAGCTCTGCATATACTATGCACCTGTGAGACGCTGGACCACAGGAGGCAGAAACTGTATGGTAGACCCCAAATGACTCCAGAAGACTTCCACCAGCAAAGAACCTGTATGAGCTAATACAGGGAACAGATTGGCTGTATAGGCTGTAGTTAGAATACTAGGAATACTATCCACAATAAGCCCAGGAGGCTGAGGTGGTGCCGGCGGAGGGACGGTTCCTTTATAAAAAAAAGTAAAGTTCGTGATAATGGAAGAAGCAAGGAAGGGGATATTTGCGCTGCAAAACAACTAGATCAAGACACACTCCAAGTTATGAAAACAACTTCATGTTAGTAAAAAAGCATTTGGATATTTTATATTTTATTAAACCCAGCTGTGGTGAGTATGTTCCCCACTAGAAATCGACCAAACATAAAAACCTTTTACTATCCATCCTCTTTTTTACCTTTAGCTCCGTATTTTGGTTTCTTTACATGTCGAAATTCAAATTAAGCAG
>CAJUYI010001040.1:77112-93375 GCA_910591695.1 Galerucella pusilla | reverse complement strand
CGTACTGTACTATAGTTTTGCATACCGAATTAGTTTTTATTCTGGGAGTTTACTCTCTCTTGATTTTCAAATACAGTTTAGATACACTTTGATCAACCGGGTTTGGGACTGGGTTTTCCTGTTTTTTTTTAGTTTTCTATTTCTTATTTTATGATATTTTATACATAGTTACAGTTTGATCTGTGTCAGTTGTCCTTGTCATTTTGGGTCAACAACAAAATAATACAGGTAGAGGGATTAGTAGAGGTACCTAGCGTCGCGACGGCCGGATTGCATCCCGCTAAGAGCAGGTAGAATTTTTACCATCCGAGTTGCATCCCACGACCATCCGAATTGCATCCCATTAACCAATTTTATTTTAGCAGCAAAACTAATGTATGTTCTGATAATAACCAACAGCGTTGTCACGTTTACTTAATACTAAATAATACTTAATCAATTGTAACATTCAAAATGTTTATTGACACATAAACAAATGTTTACTTAATACTAAATAATACTTAATCAATTGTAACATTCAAAATGTTTATTGACACATAAACAAATGTTTACTTAATACTAAATACTAATGGGGTATTAAGTAGAGATTAAGTTTGATGGTTGCATTTAAAAAGGGCTGACGCTTATACTTTACCAGTAGTTCAAAATTCTGATTCGTTTCGCAAAGATCGTAGTAACATTTTGTAGTTATATATTGTGTGATTTTGGTGAAAATATGGAGATCAATACGGTTTTAAGTGAAAAGGGTAAAGTTTTAATTGTTATTCAGGGGTATACATTCTGTTTTCAAAAAATGTTAGGTAAAGATACGGTGAAGAGGTGGCAATGTACAAAACGAAATTGTAAAGCTTTTCTTAAAACAAATTGTGTAAGTGATGAATTAATTGAATCGGTGTTAAATCACAACCACGAGAAAGTGCCAGCGGAAATTTTAAACAGACAAAACATTAGTAACTCTGTTAAATGTGCTGCTGTAAGTGACATGTGTGAAAAGCCAATGAAATTAATTCGGAATGAAATAAAAAATAGGGAGATAGATACTATAACAACTAAGGATGTAGAACGAATTCGTAAAAACATTCATAGTGCAAGATCGTCAAATGGTTTAATACAGGTTCCAAAAAGCGTAACAGAATTTCACAATTCAATTGAAGTAGTCCCCATCGTGACCAATAAAAATGAAAATTTCTTGTTGAGAAACGATAAAGAAAATAACATCATTCTATTTTCTTGTCAAACCAACCTTAATTTATTGTCTTCTTCTTCAGATCTTTACGTGGATGGTACGTTTCAGTATTGTCCAAAATATTTTCTACAATTGTTTACCATTCATGCTTTAAAAGATAATACCTATATTCCCCTAGTTTTCTGTTTACTTCCTAACAAACTCTCTTTCACATATTCTCTTGTTTTTCAATACTTAAAAGAAGAGTGCTTAAATCTAAATATTCCTTTAGCCCCTAAAACCATAACCGCAGATTTTGAAATTGCAATTCATAAAGCAATTTCAGAAACTTTTCCTTTGGCATCTATCCGTGGCTGTAAATTTCATTTGGGACAATCCTGGTATAGAAAAATTCAAGCGGTTGGCTTATCAGTTCCGTATCAAAATAAGTCAGGCCAATATGACGAAATTTCGAAGTACTTGACATACATCTTTGGTTTATCTTTTCTTGACCCTAAAGATGTTGGAGAAGTTTACGCTTTTGACTTGGCTGCAATCCAGCCGGAAAATGACAAACTAAGTGAATTTTGCGACTATCTTGTCGAAAATTATATAGAAGACAACGCGACATTTCCGCCACATATTTGGGCTGAACATTCAGAAACTCTTCAACGAACAACAAATGCTTGTGAATCTTTTCACTCCAGGTATAATAAATCCTTTTACTGTGCTCATCCAAACATAAATGTATTTTTAGATGTACTTTTGCAGTTTCAGATCGACACATACATAAAAATTAATAGTGTACACCTTATACCAAAAGTTCACACCAATGTATTAAAAAAACGAGATTTTATTAAAATGAAAATTAAAGAGCTAGAAGAAAATATAATTACAAAGTTTGAGTTTGTTAAAACAGTTTCGTATAGGTGTAAACCTAAGGTTTAGGGTATTTTTAGTTATTATTGTACCTTTATGTATGTTATGAAAGATTGAACCTCTTAACCTATAATCTACATAAAAAAATGTTAAGTGCAAAAGTTTATTTTATTTATGTTAACTAGATATTTTACGTTTAATACATTTTTATCCTTTTTATGTGTATCTTTTTATTTAAATTGATTTATTTCCAAATATATAAAATACAAATAATTACCTAAACTTTTAATCGGTACATTGATTTTTAAACTATATTTCAAGAATTTTAGCACAAATTGGCAACGTTGCGGCGCAGTTTACCTGAAATGGTGTTATTAATTAGTAAATACCTTTTTTCGAGGTGGGATGCAATTCGGATGTGACCTTTTCTTGGCCAGGTAAAAGTTGAATTTTTGGGATGCAATTCGGATCTCGCCCCTAGCGTCGAATTTAAGGGTCTACAAGCAGGTAGATAAAGTGAGAAAAAGATTATAGTTTGGCAAGTTTATCTGTAGCTACGGGGCGTCGGTAAGAGGCGAGGAAAAACATGGCGTATATCTGTCAAACGTACAAATGGCGTACGGTACCTATTTTACCAAGTAAAACTGAAATTACAAAGGTAACTGACAATACGAACACCACTGGATAAATCAATATCACTCAATTGACGAAGTGAGAGGGAAGATCTCACGCACGCGCTTGCCAATAAGAAGTAACCTGGTCGATAAAAATCACCAATTATGTAATCGGAGGGTGTGGTCATTATGGTTTTCGTACAACGTTGCCAGAGCTTTAAGAATCCCATAACAAATTTGGAAAAGTGTTCTCTTTTAATATTCATAAATTGGAAAATAATGTTAATAGAATAAATCCAAGGAAACAAGCACATTATGAAATTAACGTTCAATCATATTTTTAATATTGTTAATAATAAAAAGACCCATTTATAATTATTATCACTACATAATCAGTTCTTCTATTTTTTTATAGTTAAACGTGGCAATGTCGAACGTTTTCGACTGCATTCCTTTCACGGTTTCAGATAAACTTGCCAAAGTATAAGTGAAATTTTAGCGTCGAATTTATGCACGCCCCAAAAAGTACATACATAGAATATTGGAATGCAATATTCCTTTAACAACCATTATTTTTCAAATAAAAGTACGGTTTAGATCTGGCTACTTTTCCATATTAACCGTTTCTGAGCAAACTTTAATAAATAAATGAATATAAAATTGATAATGTTTTTTATTTCAGGCATAAATATATCGATTTTTTACCATGTTCCTTAAAATATTTCTATTTCTATTAAGTGCTCAAATAACTGTAATAAACTGTCGTCAATTTGATCGGTGTACATTGGCCAATCAATTACTGTATGGATACAAATTTCCACGTCATCAAATTTCAACATGGATTTGTATTATTGAACATGAATCTCTTTTCAATACAGGCGCCGTTAATTGGGGCAGTAATGACTACGGACTGTTTCAGATTTCCTCTAGATATTGGTAAGTCTGCAATAAAATATCTCTCTCCTTTATAAGGCCAAGTAAAAAGTTATAAAGTCCGCAAACTGTCTTCTGATGTGCAGATTTTTTTAAATGCAGTTTCTGGGTCACTGTGTATAACATCAAAGATTCTGTTTAACGGTCATTAATTCATACATTTCGGTTGTATTCAACAGGCCAGAGTCTTTGTCCCGAGCCCTGGACCTCGCAGGGGGCCCGTCGCTCCTGGTTCCTAACTAAATAGAAATTTAACACGAGTCGCCTGGTTGGGTTTTTGTGGCAATTAAGACACGACATAATTGCATAACGTCCATTTGGGAGAGGGGGGCCTGAAGGCGCTTTCCCGGGGCCCGAAAACCCTAGCGCCGGCCCTGAACAAAGTAAAAACTGTTGTGAATGGTATCAAAATTTCTTAATTTCCCTTAACAGTCCATTGACAGCCACCCCTCTATCTTCGGTAATGGTCATAACTCACGAAAGCCGGATCGTACCACATACACGGTGGCTAAATTCTTTAGACCCATTAGCCTAACATCCTTTGTGCTGAAAACACTGGAGAGGGTGGCTGAACGGTACATAAAGGAAAAGGTTGGGCTTAGGTATCCTTTGCACAACAACCAACATGCTTTTAGGTGTGGCAAGTCAACTGAAAGTGCCTTACACCAACTGGTAACCCAGGTGGAGAAGGCGCTGAAAAATGGCATGATCGCCCTGTGAGCTTTCTTGGATATACAAGGGGCGTTTGACAGCACCCCTGTAGGATCCATGTGTAGGGCTGCGGCAAATCATGGAATAAAGCCAATGATCACTCACTGGCTTGGGGCCATGTTGTGCAACCGTACAGTAGAGGCCACATGGAAAGACCATGTGGCAAAAGTGATCGTCGCTAGAGGATGTCCGCAAGGGGGGGTTCTCTCGCCCACATTGTGGAACCTAGTCATTGACGAGCTAATAACCCTTTTAAACGGTGAGGGCTTTCTAACGATTGGGTATGCCGATGATATCGTTGTCCTTGTTGTTGGAAGGCACATTACCGTTCTCAGGGACCTCATGCAAAGGACTCTGAATAGGGTACATGGGTGGTGTAACAAACACGGACTTGCAGTAAATCCTGCCAAGGCTGAGATAGTTGCTTTCACCAAAAAGAGAGGTATAAGACCCGAGGGTCTAAATCTTGATGGAGTACCACTGCCGGTGGTTGAACAGGTGAAGTATCTAGGAGTGATCCTTGATAAATCACTGACATGGAAGGCTCATCTTGATAGTCGCCTAAGCAAGGTGACAATCACGTATTGGGCCTGTAGGAGAGCCATTGGTCCGAGGTGGGGACTGACCCCCAAAACGATCATATGGTTCTATAGAGTGATTATGCTGCCTATGCTCACATATGCGGCTCTGATATGGTGGCCGAGGGTAACCTTGGTCACGGCTAGATCGCAACTGGCACGCCTTCAAAGGGTGGTCAGTTTGGGGGCAACTGGCTGCATGAGGACTACACCAACTGTTGCGATGGAAGTGATCCTTGGGCTTCGGCCTCTTCACCATGTGGTCGAGGCTGAGGCGGGGAGGGCTTTCCTGCGCTTGAAACGGCTGGGATACATGCGAAGAGGGGAAGAGGGGAAGAGTGCAGGCACGTCAAGAAGCTCCGGCTCCTGGGAGATATTCCAGTTCTGGCTCGAGCAGCTGATGAATGCCTGCGTAAGTACTACTTCGCTACCCCATACAGGGCCATGATCCGGGATTGTGAGTCCTGGGAAAAAGAGAGGAATATACAGCCTAATGGGACCGTCTGGTACACAGATGGCTCATGCTCCGGTGATAGAGCAGGGGCTGGAATTTACTCCAGGAACCCAAGAACACAAGTTTGTGTACCATTGGGTGATGGTGTATCTGCATATCAGGCCGAGATATATGCTATCTTGGAATGTGCTCAGATGAACCTAGACAGAGGTTATGTGGATCGACGCATAACCATATACTCCGACAGTCAGGCAGCAATTAAAGCCCTGAGTGGGTATACCAGCAATTCAGGACTTGCTAACGAATGTCGAGAACGACTTGCTAATCTTGCAAGGCGGAACGTGTGCGGCTAGAATGGATTCCAGCCCACTCTGGTTTTGAAGGCAACGAGGTGACAAAAAATACGCAAGGAGACGATGAAGTGGCTGAGGAATCAGCACCTCGCTCATTGGAATGCTCTGCAGGGTCCTAGACAATCCAAAACTTCTACTGAAGGGATGGACTGATGGACACGCTAGGGCAGCTACTGAACTGTATGAGGAAACACCTCCACAACTTAGGAGTAGAGGAAAGTTCCCTATGTAGGGGTTGCGGCATGACTGACGAAACGTCAGTCCATGTTCTCTTAAAGTGTCCACACTGGGCTGTACTACGCAGGCGAATCTTCGGAGTCCCTGTTATGGCCCCTGGAGACACAAGCAGACATCCATTGAAAAAGGTTGTGGCCTTTATTGGGGGCTCGGCTTCATGGATGTCTAGGTAGCAGGAATGGCACAATGGGCCCGCCAGTGGCCTCAGCTTGAGTTTGTCCAGGACAAGGCTCGCCTGCACATTTAGTAGTAGTAGTAGTCACGAAAATTGAATGAAGTTGTCTAGTCTAGTTTTATTATTCATTGGATTGTCTATGCTATGTCCAGTCTTATAAATGTGTTGAGTTTTATAAAATTACAAAGTTTTATTGTTGTAAAATAATCTAATCCTGTATTTTCATAATGGGATTCATTCTCGAAGTGAACAAACAATGGATGGACTTAATAATTATAATATTTTCTTCTCTATTATATTATTGGGTATATTATTGGGTAATATCGCTGAGGTTAATGTGTAGCATACCAGGGGCAATCGAATTACAGTTTTTTCAATATTTTAGTCTTAGGATTTTATTAAATCTTAATTTTTCTATTTAGGTGTGACCGACCTTTCGGCCAAGGCTGCAACAAACCCTGTTGGAAATTCTTAGACGACGACATATACGATGATGTTCAGTGCGCCAAGAAAATTTTCAATGAATTTGTTCGTATTAAGAACAATGGATTTAAAGCCTGGATAACTTATGACCTCTACTGCAGGGGTAATAATGAGCGCTACATTCAATTTTGTGGATTGTAAAGTATGTTTGGAAATATAGTAACCTTGGTTATCATTTTGTAAGCCATTAGATTAAAAAACAGCTGTAAAGTGAATGAGGAACTAAATATAAACGAAACTTTAGTTGTTCTTCTGGGGTTACTGTAAATTTGATTCCTGAATTTGTTCAAAATAACTGATGTACAGGGTTATTCATTATAAATTACCCACCCCTATCATCGTTATTATTACTTTTAGAAAAAAAAAGCCTCATATAAAAATTGTTTGGTTACAGCTGAATTTTCCCAATATTTTATCAAAAGTTCAGTAGCGTACAAGTTTAAGGGGATACAAAAAATAATAGTTCTTTTTTAAATGGGACACCCTGTATATTTTCACATTTTTGGAATGGACTTTTTTTTCTGATTTCAAAAATATACAATATCATTTTCATAGCTTACTTTAATAAATTATTTTTTTCATATTTATGGGCTTATTCTGTAAAAGAATGTTAGCAGTAACAGGGCTGTAAATCTTCAAGGCCGAGAGATGTTACGAAAAAGCTATTCTGTATGCTTTTGATTGTAACTTACATCGATGTATAATAACAATTTCGCTGTTAAAATAACATCGACCAAAACATTCGACGTTAGGAGAGTTTTGAAACTGTTTTTTATAAGGTGGATTGTAAATTTCCATGAAATGAATCAAAATGAACAACAATATCATCCCATTTTTTGGACGGTGTGTATTAGCAATATTTAAACAAAAAAATAAGCCAAATTTTAGGTTATAAATTGAAATAATTTTTAAGGAATTATGTGCGTATAGAAAATCCGTTTGATATACCGTAAGACCTTTTCATTGCCTATGACAGGCTAAATAAAGAAATTAGTTTGATACTTAGAGCCACATGAAAAAAATCCAGGAAATGCAAACGCCATCCATTTTTTAAATAAAAATGATAAATGAATAAACCCACTAATAAAGTTTCTACATATAATAGGTATTACGTTAACCTAAAAATTCTCATTCCTTCTGGTTCCTTAACCTCTTGCTTCACATCTAGTATTTTTGTATCCTCTTAAATTTGCACTCTACTGAAGAAAATTCAGCCGTAACCAAACAACTTTTATACGAGACTTTTTTTTCTAAAAGTAATAATAACGATGACAGGGGGTGGGTAATTTATGATGAATAACCCTGTATGTTAAAACATAAACTCATATTTTTATTATCAGTGTGTAATTATATCATTGGACAAATAAAAAAATATTAAAACGCAAAACATTGTCTTTTCACTAGTTTACATGAAAACTTAAAATATCCTTGACCTCCGGAAAGTGAAAGCGACTGCATAGCTTCTAGTTCTGGTACAAACTTTTTAGAAACGTCATCTACTCCGTCATCTACCCCTTGGGTTTCCATTAGATAGGGTCGATAGAACCATGATTTGATTAGACTTAGCAAAATAATGTTACGAACTCACTCATTCAGAAGCCGGTCCTGTCGCAAACTATGAATGCGACCTTTCTAGAAAGTTTCTCGAAGTGTACCAAGGCCAATGGTTTAACTCGAATGTTCCCGAATTATGAAGTATACGCAAAGGTGGTATATTCAAAAATTTTCTAGAGATTCGAAAAGGAGTATATTACACGGGTTTTCGAGTGAATGGAGAGTTGTTCAGTATACAGTGAATCGGTAAACAGTTTCAGTATACAGTGAGTGAACAGAAAGTGAATATAAATAGTGTTGAAGATAAATTAGGACAATTATTATACCGAGTGTATAGTAGTATAGTAGACATTAAGTAGTGTGTATATAAATTAAGTTTATCATAGTGTGTAAGTGTTTCTTTAATAAATCAGTAGTAATTAGCCATAGTGAGTGTATAATTTTATCCCACGGTAAAAACTGTTTAAATAAATAAGAAAAACATTACAATAAAATAATATAATACCACTCCACTATCCCTTTCCCTAAGTACCTAACCAGAGTCAGTCTTTTGTATTTTATGTCATACTAATTAATTATTGTGTTTTTATTGCTTAGTTACCAACTATCTAATGAAGTACTTTATGCCCCTGCAAGCATAAAGAGAGATCATTTTTTGTTCAACTTATTTAATAACCAGCTTCCTTAGACCTTTTTTGGCAACAGATTTTAAGTTGCTTTCTACGCTTTTTCAATAATTTCGTCAGGAATTCCAAAATCTTCGTTCATTTTGACTTCTAACTTTGACACATATATAAAAATTATTGTGATTTTATGACATTTACGTTTGTCAACATTCACCTAGCAACGATAGTGTCTACCAGTGCCTACTATCATAAAATGGCAAAATTCAAACCGGATTTTTTAAACATATGTGTATACCCTCGGGCGACTTACAAACCCTCGGGCCGTCGTCCTCAGGGCATAAACATCTATTTATACCCTTGGTACATAAATAACTATGACACAAAGTGTAAAAGCATAAAAACACATTACTTGATTTTATAAAATACGTTTGACCTCTTTGTCCATACCACTTAGGTACCTATATTCCACTAAAATATAATACCAGTTTTATAATTAAAGTCTACAGGCTCAAAAATAAATAAACAGATTATTTTGTAAGGTTGCAGTAGTTTGAGGTTATGTTCAGTAGCAACGGTAGGGTAGTGCACGATTGGGTAACCGCCGGATATGAAGGGGCGCCGCTTTCGACCCTTTTCATCCCCTTTATATTCCCTTACTCTTCCTAAAACCAGTTTGCTTTGCAAAAGTTCACTTTACAAAAGCTTCCTTGAATTTTTCATCAAATGTCGGTCAACTTCGGGTTTTTCCGTTTTTGGCGACAATTAAGGTTTGTTCGTAGAACAGTCAGAAACTATCAGAAACCGTCAAAGGCATGCGCATTAAAAAAAGCGTTCGTAGAAACAATTTGGCAGTTGGTGATTTAAAAATCACCGATGAAAAAAATTTGCGGCTTCGGATCAGTTGCCAACTGTCAGAATAATTTGCTGACCGGGATCAAATTTCCATTTTGAACATGAGAACATGCGTATTGTGATGCTGTGGAAAGTGACAAATTTTTACTATTTTTCTATGAAAGTGAAAAAAAAAACATGGAAATAGCTCACCACTCAGTTCCTTTTAAAATAAAACGTAAGTAAAATAATGTGTATGTTGTAATACCGGACATTTAAAAAACATCTCTGGCTTCTTATTAGGATGGCCAAAGAATAACACCGTTGAGTGATACGATAACACACACACCTTACAAAATTATTTACTAATTCTTTATTTTTTCAGCTCTTCTTCAAGTGTTGATGAACTTTTAGTTCATTTTCATGAAAGATATCACTGTCAAATTGTCAAAATGTTCCACCCGTTCGTACAACAAAAATTGCCAATCGATTTACAACGAATCACAAACGGAATGTCAGAGTTTGACAAATTTCCAATCGATTGGAAATTCCTTCTACGAACAATCCTTTTGCTTTGGTTTGTTACCTTTTGTTATGCAATTTAACGTAAATTTTCTAACCCAATTTAGCATGCAAATTCACATTGAAAGTTGACTTAAAAAAACTATCAATTTTCAGGCAAATTTTCATTTTTTTGTCAATTTATTGTGAGTTGTGATATTTTGGAATTATAAGAGGTGTTGAATTATACTAGTACCTTTATTTTGGTCGCTACTGAATTCTATCTTTCATATTTTGTTCTGTAATAACTTCATCTTTGTATACAAATGTCTTTAAAAAGTATATACAAAACGAGCTGCATGTGCCATTAAAAAATTCTCTTGCTGCAAAATAATTGGAGCATAATGTTCCAAACGATACGTCACGGAAAGTACAGTAAGTATTTGCAATGTTTTGCATACTGCATTTTAATTATTATATTTCATTTTTTAAATATTTTTGAAATAAATCATTTGTTAGGTACAATCAATTGACTATGTTCACCTAACATTGTTTTATTGCGTGCTTTATTTTTTTTTAAGAATATTTTCGAACAACCCACGGTAGGCACATGATAATTATTCTCTTTTTATTTATACTATATTTTTAATTAGACATATTAGTGGCCTTGAAAACTTAATTATACTGTCATTGTTTTTACCGTCCTGCAAACACTTCTTCTGTATACAATATTAATATATAAAAGATAAGTGGTCATGTATGAGATCCTTGGGGTACCCCAGAGAATACCTCAATATTATAGATTCTACATCGTATCTTGTCACAAATAACTACTTGTTCAATCTATTAATTTTCCATGCGTATCAATGAGAGCAAATACATGATGTAATATTTATTTTGTAAGAATGTATATATTTTGAAAAGATTTGTTATATTATTAATCCTGGCAATTGCCCTCATTGCCCATCGTTGGATACGCCACTGCTGTAAAAAGAAAACATGAATTTGTGTATTATGTGTCTGTGAATTTTTACGAAAATAGTTAGGATCAGGCTGAATATTTTATCATAAATTGACTCTGTACAGTGTACATAGTTATGTTAAATAGGTTTTCAGGTATTTATATTATAATAATTAAAATTTCTTCATCAGGTAGCTTAGTTGACAGGTTAATATAAATAAAGGTATTACTTGTAGGTTTTACTTGTAGTTGTACTATTTACAAGTTAAGATAGGTAAGGTTTCTTTAGTATTTTAATCAAAACATATTTGTGCCTCATTATTACAAGGCTTCCATCCTGTCAATTTGTTGCAGACTAACTTGTCAGTACCTAATCCTTCCAAAGGCCTTACTCTATGCAGTCTTTCGTGAGCTTGACCTTTCTCAAACAATATCAAATTGAGCTTTGCTGGAAACTGTATTCAATATCCATATTGAGTGGGTCTTACTTGTTACTTGTAGTTATATTATTTACATTCTCACAAGGTTTTAATGTCGATTTGGGAATTTAACTTTTAATGATTTAAATTCAACCACTTTCTTTTTAAAATCGCTCATAAAACATATGATCAGAAAGTGGCTAACTTCATATTCAGGCTTGTGACGTATCTGTAGGGAAAGTTGCAAACATTTAGGAATTCAAATTTCCAGTTTTCTCCTGAAATTTTCGGTTTAGAAAAGTTTTAAATTAATTTTTGAAAAGAACTACTTATATATTTAAATAAAATACCAAAAAGCGGATAAAGGTTTAACACGCAATTGGTTAAAATAAAATAGATTGAATTTTTTGTTTTTTTCAGCAAAGCTAATTTGGTCGTTATGATTTCTAACAAACTGATTTTCTTTATCTTAAATGTATCTCTAGTATATTGTCGAGTTTTCGATAAATGCACATTGGCTAGAGAACTACTTAATAAATACCAATTACCAAGAGACCAAATTTCTACATGGATTTGTATCGTACAACATGAGTCGGATTATAATACTGCAGCAGAAAATACTTCGACACACGACAATGGGCTTTTCCAAATTTCTCAATTGTACTGGTGAGTATTTTTGACCGGTTTATTTTTTTACGCAATTTTATTATTTTACGAAGGCTATTGTTTTTATTTGTACGTAGATGACAAATAAGACTTAGCCAAACACAATATTAATTTATTTGAATTTTCTGTCTTGTGTTCAACATGAGAAAAACTACGATGCTAAGCATGCAATATAAATTATTTTTGTTTCGTTTTTTCACTCTAATTGTTTAAATAATGAGAATACAGAAAAATGCTTGAATCAAAAATTGTAGCTGATACATATATCTACAAATTTTATCTTAGAAGTTTTTCTGTAAATTAAAAAGTTTACGAGATAAAGTTAATTTCAGTGGTAGTCAATTCGTATGGTTACGCGCGAACGGCTCGGGAGCCAAATTTATTAACCGCTCGACTTAAAAGTTTATAATTTTGTGCTTATAATATTCTGAAAAAATAAATAAACACATGTAAAATGTAGAGAAAGATCTCAGCTTTTAGATAGAAATATTTTCAAATTTGAAAAGTAAATTTCCTAACTGTAAAATCAATTAATTTATAAAAGCTAAAAAGTCAAAAAACAATGATTATAATTCCTATTTAATTAATACTAATCCCTGCGATAATTCCGTCTAGATTTAGCATTGGAAATGAGCACAAAACATTATTATAATACAAGCAAAGCTATCAATATTTCGAATTTTAAACAAATGCTTCTTAAAAATCTGTTTTTCTTACATGCTTAATTTTACTTGTTTTTTTTAGACTTCATTCAATTATATCTTTTTTAGTAATTAACATAATTCAATGAGACTTTACCAATAAGCACTATGAATTGTCTACTTTCGAAACTAATATACCGTTTTTCTATAAATATCAAATTTTCTAAATAATAGATAATTATTTACAATAAATACTTAAATCTGACGTTTTTTTGAGCAAACCTTCTTTAACTTTTTATAGTGTTCATAATATTATCTAAAAATTTGTGAACTTCATGATGAATCTATTTAGAAGTGATCGCGCTACAAAAGAACACACTTATGGCTCAGGTAAGAAAGGGAAGGGAGCACAAATAAAGGTGAAAAAGCAGGTGAGAGAGCGGCTTATACGCGCCGCCGCGTAAAAACAACAACAATAATAATAATAATAAGTAACAACATATAATAACAAAAAAAATTTTAACAAATTACATTAAAAATAGAGTCTGTTATTGAAACAATAATGAAAATGAAGTCAAAAAAATGAAGGTTCAATGAAGGTTCACGTGGAAAATCGTATGTATCTTTGTGAATAATGCAGATACAAAAAAAATATCCAATAAAATTTGAAGATAACGCCATAATCTTTGAAGTACGCTATGTCATATAATTAAATTTCCTAATTTATTAATGTTAATTAAAGGAATTTGGTTATAATACGACGTTTTAGTAGAGGTTTGCGTGGAAAATCGATGATAATACATAAAAAAAAATTACCAATGTACCCCATTTTAAAACATATTTAATTTTTTTTTAATGTCATTGTTTATTAACTATCGTAATATTAAAAAGATAAAAAATGGTGGTTAAAAATACTACTAGGGAAATTACGTATATTTTGAAAAATAATGCAGATACAAAAAAAAATGTTCGGACAAATTTTATAGATAAATGTACTGGCTACAATTTATGATCGAAACATTTTATTGTAATTCCATTATTTAAACAATTAGAGTGAAAAAACAAAAATGTACCTAACGATTTTCCGGAAAACTGCATGCCTCGCATCGTAAAATTTTTATCATGTCAATCACGACCCTTTTAAATAGGTACTTAATTTTGAATTTTCAAGTTTTTTGTATTTTTTGCGGTATTTTACGGATATTTTTTGTACTTTGACTGGGCTAATAACGAACACATCATACTTAGCATCCAATCATTATTTTATTATTATTATTTTATTTGTATAATTTGATATTTTAATGTAGGTGTGACCAAGCTCCAGGCAAAGGATGTAACGAACCCTGCTCCAAATTCAGGGATAACGACATTGACGACGATGTAGCTTGCGTCAAGAAAATTTACCAGGAATTTCAAAAATCAAAGGGAAATGGGTTTGAGGCGTGGACAACTTACGATGCATACTGCAAAACTGATACTAGCCATTACATTAGTGACTGTGGTTTGTAAATAAAAATAAAATAAAAGAAATAAAGAAATACTTAATTATTTAATAAAATTTCTTCCTTACATACCACAAATCCTTTTGTTCCTTATTAAATTGGGGTAACAAATATGGGACTGTGAATGAGATTAGTTTTCAAATTGTTACAAATATCGTTCTTCAAAAAGTTATTCTGTGAAATAGGTATATATCCCAGGGTTGGAATTTTGCCTTAATTAGTTTGCTGTTTGAAGCTCTCGAAAACAAAAACAAATACATGGGGAATAAACAATATTTTGGTTGTTCACTGTCATCTTTAAGAACCCTTAATAAATACCTATTGTCACCAATTTCTAAAATAATATACCTACTTCAAATAAAACAATATACATACAATATATGGTTTTTAAAAGTATTTTTACTCAATTTTATCACCAAATTATCTATTTGTCTTTTAACTATTACCTTCAACAATACGATAAAGAACGTGAAAATTCTAGTATCTAATTATACAAAAAATTAAAATGCTTGTGCATTAGTTTGACAAAGTTAATATAGAACTAATATATTTCCATTTAACGTCTAGAAATAGTGGCATAAATCTATGTAAGTATATCAAATTTTGGTCAAATGGAATAAAATTTAAAATAAATCCAGTGAATTTGCAGTAATACTTCTTGTGGTAGAAAAAACTGCAATTGGTTTTGATATAAGCAAACAAAATTTAATGACTTTAATAGATATTTACGTAATTAGTTATGAAAAGAGCGATATTGTTCAACAAGCGTAATATTTTCCAAAACGAGCGCTAGCGAGTTCTGCAAATTACGCGTGTTGAACAATGTCGCTCTCTTCATAACGTGTTTACGTACAACGTTTTATCTAATTCCGCGCTTTCAGAATATTCAATAAAATCTTCAATTACAATGATAATATTGAAGTGGAATCAAATGGTGTTAGAAGTATTGTTACTATGAAGTATTCACCTAGAAAATTGACTCACTTTAAATAACTGTGTCCTGAATAATGTTTTCAATGTTTATAAATCTCAAAATACTATTGAAATAAAATAATGGGCTAATTGTACAGTTTAAATAATGAAATAATTGTCAGTTTTGACAGTACCTACCTAATTAATAAATTATTCTTCGAAACTCATGTGGTATCTCTATGTTGAAACATAAACAGTTACGTAAAGTTTTTACATAACTACTTTTCATAACTGATATATGAAGGTTATGAAAAATGTGACGTTACCTAACGTCAAGGAGTGACGTAAAGTGTCACATTTGATAGCGGAATTAGATAAATATATAAGCAGGTTTTCTAATCTATACTGATTGTCAAGAAAATAGTAAATACTTATACCACAGAGACTTCCATTTCATGCACAATTTAAGTTTATGTGATGCCTTAGCAAATAAGACCAGTAGTTTTCTGTCTCTCTACGTCTTTCTTCTAACGAAATCTGTCTAAACAAGTCTCTGCCAATTATCGAATCGCTGCCTAGATTAGATTTAATGAGATGACTAATAAGCTTATTCCATTGCGACCATTCCAGATCTATTGCGATCTTTTGAATTTAGATTACTTTCCATATTTTTCAAAACATTTTTCTCATTTAGTTATGTTGTCAATTAAGATTTGAAATATTCTTATATAGAAATTTTCCGACTTGAAATCCCCATTCCTACAATATATCAAACAAATATTTTGATTTAACATAATTATACCGAAACATTTGTTACAATTTATCTGCTACACATTTTGAAGAAAAAAATAATAAATTCGACCTTGCACCGACTAGTAGTCAGGTCACGCTAATTAATTGCTTTTAGCAGATAAATAAAATTTATAAAAATATTTTTTATTGACTGATTTCTAATACGGAGAATGTTCAATTAATATATTATATCCATAATAATTATATACTTAACTATATCTTAAGCGTAACTACTTGTACTACTTGTACTACTTGCACTACTTGTACTACTTGTAC
>CAJUYI010001040.1:57986-73422 GCA_910591695.1 Galerucella pusilla | reverse complement strand
TATTTACAAGTACGTATCTACTAGTGAAGAACTTACGAATGGTTCCATCCAAAATTCTAAGCGCAATAAGCAGTACAAGCACAAATCGGACCGAATAAATAATCTACCTATATACTATCAGATTTTGAGAAAAATGTGTCATTTAGATTGTGTTTGACAGCCATTGAAAGCAAACAGGATCTTAAGTTATAACGAATATATAAGAAATATTTAACAAACACAAAAGAAGTAGTATAAGTTAGGTTAGGTTAGGTTCTATGTGAGTGGGGCATTCCCGCCAACTCCACTGCGACCTTCGTTAGGTCTATTGAAGCTCACCCCTTAGGAATTACAATTCACCCTAGAAGCCTGTGCTTCTGACGAAGTCTATGCATGGTTGTATTTGGTGATACTTTTTTGAAGTCGTTCGGCTCTAAGGTACTAAAACCGAATATATTATACCTTATCCTGCCCAAGGCTGGGAATGAGCACAGTATGTGCTCCGCAGTTCCGTCCTCCAAATTACAGAACTGACAGTCCGAGGTCTGAACCAGACTCATCTTCTTTAGGTGGTAATTTACCCAACAATGTCCTGTAAGCAGTCCCGACAGAATGCGTAGGTTTGTTCTACTCCATTCCAGGATCTGCTTATTTTTTGTACTCGCTTAGTATATAAACGCCTTCGAGTGAGAGAGCCCCGGTATGTTTGTCAGAGCTATTGCTTATCTAGCATTGCTTTCCACAATTCCAAAAAATGGTTCAGGTCCGATAAATAAAGTCTCTGATCCCCATTTTGCCAGAGTGTCGGCCTCCTCATTGCATCCATAGCCTCCGTTGGTGTGGATGGCATTGCTCCGGTAATGGACAGTTAGACTCAGCTTCACATAAGAAGAACCCACTAGAAGTCTAGAAGTTGCAGTCGTATGCGCGAAGATGCTGCACATAACAATATCTGAACATCAATATGGGCTTAGTCCTTAGGCTTTGACCGATATTGATGTTCTAGACTTCTAGTGGGTTCCTCTTATGTGAAACGGGGTCTATGCTGTTCGCTGCAAGCATTACAGATCTGCTCTAGCTGTCTTTTGCAGACCTTTGGTCCACCAGACTGCTGAGCCATACATGACCATTTTTTGGTAAATCCACTAAATCTGTTTGGGGTCCATACCCCAAGATTTTCCATATACGTAGTATAGTATACTATACTCTATTTCTTAATGTCTGACAGCACAGTAGCCTCATTAAATATCCAAATAGAAATTTATCTTTTACAGAGTGGTCCTAAGAATTTTACAAGTAAATACTAAAATTCTAATGCAAAACAAGTAGGTGTCTGTAATGGTTATCTATACATCCCTGTTTCAGCTCAAAATACAATATGGTAATAAAACTGAACAATGCCAGATAAACGGTCAATATTGCGGCATTGGCGGAGATTACGATATTAGTTTATTCTGCTTTTTAATTAGATTCGGTCGACATTACAGTTGAAATAAAATTCATTTGTTCAGGCCTATTAACAAGTTACATTTTCATTTTTATTAAATTAAATTAATTAAAGAAAATATAGTTTAATTTTCATAATTCAAATTTATTGACAATGATAGGACAACGATAGGAGTTTTCAGTCCAGTAGATAAACCTTCTATGAAAGCTTGACGACTGGTTTTAATACTTTTGTCCTGCCATATTTTTTTCACTGAATGTCCTTCATTGAGCCATGTCTCATCTAGATAATAGTCTTCAACTAGATAATAATTGTCTTTCCTCCTGTCTGTATTTTCGGATATCTCGTAAATACTGTCGTCTCCAACATATTATTTGCTCGTTGTCGATTAGCACTGATTTGCGACTTTGCTTTTCCCAAGTAAAATTTAATTTGTGTAATATTTTCCACAAAGTTTTTCGCCCTATGTCATGCAAATTCTCGTCCTCCTTTACCATTCTTAGAATTATGTCGAGGGTTGGGATATCTTTTTTAAAATATAATTCGTGTACTTTTCGTCTTATTGTATTTTGCATATGTTCATCAAGGTCAAGTGGTTTTCTTCCAGTTGACTTCTTAGGTGGAGATATATTTCCATTTTTCCTCTCCCTTAGAAGCCTGTAAATAGTAGATTCACTAACTTCTGTCATATTGGAACATGTCGAAACTATATTTCTAACAGTAGCAGCCGGCATTTGATGTACAACAGCATCATGCACATTTAACACTACAGTCTTCGTTTGTAAGCTAAGCACGCTCTTACACTTTACTGGGGTGAAACTTGAGGACATTTTTCTCAACACAGTTAACACTTATGGAACGTAAGCGACTCTGAGCCTGAGCAAAACAAATTATACAAATTTGGGCGAGACCAAGTTTCACCGTATATACCTGCAAACTTTCTAAGTAGTCATTAGGACAATCCCTAGTAGGACCCTATTGTAATGTTTCTTGGAAATTATCAAGTTGTTTTAACTAACCGAATTTAGATTCATATTACCTTTATATATCAGATCGGGTATAAAATTAAATAGTAAATAAATTCCTTAGATGAACGGTGACGCTTATGGTTTACTACCTGACTAGCATCTGTGACCTTTTCGCGTGCTGTCAGACAATAAGAAACAGACTATAATTCCGTTAGGGTGTTACCAGTGATGCCGAGATTGAGATCGCTCGAAAAATTTTGCCATGCCAGAAATCGTCGATAAAGTCCATGGAGTCATATTAGGTCTGACCACAAAATAGACAAGCCTATAGAAGTGTGAAAGTTCATAGGATTACCTTGAATAAAAAATTAGGTATCAAAACCATCCACCTGAAGCACTAGTTGCAATTGAGTTGTCTGCTTTCAATGGCTGTCAAAGACTAAATGACGTCAAACTTTGACAGTTCGTAGTTGACGAACTGCAATTAAAGTTAGACTACGTTTCACGTAAGAAGAAACCACTTGAAGTTTGCCACTGTCTTGCGCAGATATCAAAATAGGCCTTGTTTATCTATATTGCCTCGTAACGATCTTTTCATGCCATTGGCCTTACAAACGTACACCGCCAATCGTTAAGTAGTATCTTCATATACCAGTGTCTATGGTATGTGAAAATATCTCGAAAAACTTCAAATAATTCCTTCCCAGCTGTTTTATTTAAACTATAAATACGATAAATACATTTTAAATATTTTAATTTTGTGTTAACCTACCAAATGTGAAAGCGGTACGCTACTCATTTGAAGTCGAATGTCAATTTAACAATATGGCGCTGGTTTTGACACTAAGTTAGCGCATACGACTGCAACTTCAAGTGGATTTTTCTTACGATAAACCGAGTTTACTGCGCGAGAAATGCCAACTAAGTTTCTGTTCTTAACTTTATTTTTAGAGAAAACATTCATAGGAATGTATTATCAACAAATAAATATGATGATAGTGTAACATACGAAAAAATAACAACAATATCATTTGATCAAGAACTCTCAGGAGATCTAAAGGATACTGATGAAGTAGTTATCATCAACCCAGCTCTATTGGTAAGTAAGTACAATATATTATTTTGGACTTCACTTCATTCGAAATATGTTTTCGATCATCTATCAACTATAAATAAAGCTAATGACAATAATAATTGCACCAAGACTCCACTGGGTACACACCGGAAATATTAAGCGCGTTCATGCAGTTGACAGCTTCAAGTCACTCGTGTACAGAACTAAAGTTTATCATCTGATTCATCAGGACGACTGTCACATACATGGGGCGTCATGTGGTCTTGTCCTATTCTAAATGTTATGTATATATTACAGGTTCTCACTCAAATAACCACTCGATTGGAACAATTAGCTATTGTAGGATGCCTAGACAAAATATTTCCACCCAAATATAGCACGCTATTTATTACAGTCGACATTAAAACAGTCATGTTTGGTGGTATACCGTTCGCACAAGCTTCTTCAGACATCGGATATGCCTGTAATATCCTGAGGAAGCAAATTATCGAAAAAACGAAAAAAATGAGAAACGTTCAGAGGATATACAACACCGTATATACTGACGTAGTGGATGGTCTTATTTTCACATTATTGGGATATGTAAGTATATAATAATTACCGGGAAATAAGTTTAGCCCCGAAACTGGAGGGGATCAAGCCGGGGCACAGTACTAGCCGGTAAATTGGCTGCAGCTTGACGTTGTACAATAAAATAATCTAGGTACTTAGTAACAGCACTGAATATTTAATATTTATCACAAACAAACTTACACGTCATTAATCAAATCCATCTACTCAAATTTATACTCATAATAAAATACACCTCTTCATAATTATTATTAAGAGTATTAACATTATTAATAGAAAATATTTATAAAACAATTTTACGTTCAAGTCCTAATATCTGTCGAATATCATTTAATTTATATATCCAAGAAAGTCCAGCATTTGAAAATAGATTGAAAAGAAAAAGTACATTAATATCTGAGTTTCAACATCTCGAAATCTAATCTTGGTTCAAGTACCTAGGTAGGTACTTGACATCTACACATAACTTTACTTAAAATTATCAATCGACAATCACGCTTTGCTGGTGCATTGTCTACCGTTCGTCTTTGAGCTATATTCATGTAGGTACAGAAAATGTTTTGGTATAGGCAACCAAACATACAGTATCATATATACGCATTTGTATGAAGCAGACTTCTCTTGTACAAAAACGTAAACAGTTTTATTGATGGAATTTGAACTTCATACCCATTGATACCTTCGCAACCTTGAGATTATTTTAACGAACAATCGACAATAAAATTGAAAGAGTTAAATTGGCATTATTCGCATATAAATAACTAATGTTAATGTAATGAACCATATTTATACAATATTTTTAATCCCTTTGAAGGAAAAAGCCGCATAAATTTTTTTTATAAATTCGAATATTGTGAAAAAATGTTTCCCCCTAAAGAACAGTTTTTTGTCTCGTCAACCCAACCATACATTACATTATATTATTAGTAAATATATTTCCTAACTTAAAATAGGTAGGTAATAGCTTTGTTTTAAATAAATAGGAAAGTGGTCTAAACCAGAGTCTTACTTTTTAATAGGTAACATAAACTGAAAAAATATGTTTTATTACATCACCTCTGTCAAGGTTCTGTATGTGTACATAAATGGAAATGAAATAAACAATTTGTAATTTGATGTTGTTTACTGTACAGTACTGGGCAGGGCCGGATTAGCTATACATCGGATGTGGCAAATATCACAAATAACGACATTAACCAATTTAAAGATAAAGAAGATAAAATGGCTGGAGCAAATTTTAAAGAAAAAAAAACTCCGAAAGTATGGTCTGCTTAAGATCACTAGCGGTCACAGGAAAAAAAATTGATATTATTGATATTGATATATGATGGAAAGATTCCACATAGTAAGGGTTGAAATTAAATTAAAATGAGTCTGTCTGGAGAAAGTAATCTAGATTCAGAGGACCACATATATCTGAAAAGGTCGCAGTAGTTCGATAGATTGTTGTTCGTTTGCAGAGAATCGTTGATCATCTTCGGGATTGAATAGCTCGGATTTAATTGTACGAATTGAACATGTTCGAAGCGTCAAAAGTTTCGTTTTTCCAAGCCATTTAAGTGGGTAATTTCAAATTTCAATTGAAACTAAAAAACAGATATCTCAATTATGTTATTAAGGTGAAATTTGATCCACTTTTTTAAACAAATGTAATGTAATGTAATGCTATCAAAGTTGGATTATTTTTTAGAAAACCGCAGCTCCTGATGGTATCTACACTGTAAACAGGGGAATTGAGGAAGTGTCTAATTTAGGTACAATTATGGAATGGAATAATTCAAAGTACCTTCCGTATTGGGGAAGACCACAATCAACCAATAACGATACCTGTCAATTGGTTCGCGGGGGAGATTCTACCATTTATCCACCGCATGTTACTTCAGACAAAATTTTCAGTATTTTCGCTACAGATGTGTGCAGGTAAGTTTTTACAAGCTTTAGTTTAGCTACAGATTTCCTGAACTTTCTCATTCTACAATTTTGTCAAACATTACTTCAATCCATTACAAAAAAATTAAATTCATGCTTTGTTGTGTGAAGTTTATCCAAAAGCTTGAGCACGTGTGAGTATGCAGAGTAAGTTCTATTAGAGTTGACGCAGATAGAGAACAAGCAGAGCAGTTTTCCAATAACAGTTTTAAAGCACATTATGCGGTATAGTGCTCAACGGTGAATGTTCCAACTATAGCAACACTTCGCACAATCTTACCTTAACGTGACCATCAACTTCTCCTCTGGAGCAATACAAGTCCCGACGTTTGATTCCTTCGCTATGCGAGGCGCAATTTTCCCCAAAATGTAAGGCATCATCCTAAAAATATCAAAAAAAATTTCCGGCTGTCTGATGACATCATTAAAAGTCATATGATATTCGCTATCTTCCTCCCTATCCGCGAAATACTCATTGACAATTTCTTCCCTAATATATTCTGAATCTATCTGTAGGTGATCCTGCTCATGAATATGTTTTTTTGAAAGACAAGAATCGAGTTCATTTGAAATTAATTAGTTGTCATCGTATTTAAAATCAAATGGTTTTCAAGTTTCACAAAATCTTATCTTGTTCATTCAAAGATTAGATTTCATTAATAACTTCAGATAAAAATAAATAATCATGGTTAATTAAACGGCAAAAAGTAAAAATAACCCGATACCGCTTATGTGACCACAATTGAGAACGCTTTTAATGGACATCAAAAAGAAAGGCTATGTATACATACCTTCAAGATGAGAAACAATTTCAAAATTTGTCTTCAAATGTTTCTTATTACTTACCTGAGAGTTCCTTGTTCAGTAAACTCTTAGTATTGAGGTGACCTTGTGTCAACCCCTATTTGAATTGGTGCTCTTTATCTAGCCAGTTCCCAATTTTACCTCTGATGAAAATCTTTGAGATACCAGAAAAAGTATCTGTACCTGTGAAGTCTCTCCAATTCTCCCCTTGCAATTCTCTCACGTGGCGACCCCTCAGGCGCCCTCCATACTAGAGACTGTGTTGTGTCTTACAGACTATTAAGGTTTTCCTCATGCAGAGTATTACCTTCCAAACTAGACCTAGTTGTTGCCTTGCACTGAATATATAGAGGATATCATAGTCTGCTCTTTCTGACTTGTTCCTTGCCACGATGACAAGATCGTCTGAATTAGGCAATCCAAATCACGTGAACTAATATGGCCGTGCAGGGCAAACAATTTAGACAGATAGGTTAGTTTTGTATTGTCTATTCAGTCATAAACAGTGCTCAAGACTTTTTAGTCGAATTTATTAGTATATTTTGCTTCAATTTAGTATATTTTATTAGAGTTTAGTATATTGTTCATTTGATTAGTATTTTTTATTTAGAATATATATCACTTTTCTTAGTTTTTATAAATATTGTTATTGAACAAAACTGAACAAAATGCCTGCTACATACAGCCTGATATTTGATTTTTGATTCTGTTAAATCATCTCTATTGATTGCTGCTAACCACATTTCTCTACGCTTCTTACTTAATTCATTCTTGTGCACCAAAAATGTGTTTTTTAAAACAGCTGGGACCTTAAAAAAGCTTACTTGGTCTCGGTTTGAACGGATCCCACAACCGACTACAATACAAGTTGTTGGCATTTTGAAGTAGGTGTTTCACTCCTGAAATCCATAAGCATAAAAGTTAAATACTGCACGTGATATCTTCCAATTCAAGCAAGTGAAATTTTAATGCCAGCAATTTCATAAAAGTTTCACTTTCATTATAATATTGTATATGTTTTAGTCAGTGTGTACTTACCCGTAAATATTAAATAATAATTCTTGATAGTCTAAAAACCGCTAACAAAAAAATAATGTTCTTATATAGGTACACAACCAAAAGTTGGTCCTAAATTGATATACCCAGCTTAAAAGTTTTATAAAACTGAACTTTTTATTGTATATTATTAGTATAGAGACACCAAAGCAAAATAAAAGCACCTTTCTCCAAAATAAACACTTATGTATACCAAAGTCCACGGTCTACAATGTATTAAATCACATTTGTTTACCCTGTGTCGCCATCAGTGCTGCCAGATGTAACATAATTATTGAATTGTAACATAATTTTATCCCAAACTAAAGTTGAAATTTCACTTGTACCATAATCGATAATTGTAACATAATTTTACTGAGGCATAAACTAATATTAATTTTTTAAATAAAACGCTAATCTATATTTTTTAAGTGAAATAACATGGGACATAAATAGGTATCATGTATCACGCCATGTCTTCAAATAATATTTATCAAAAGGACGATGAAGACGATGTCGGAAGTTTGCTTTGAATAGGATTTTTTTATCTTTATGATTTTTTTGACTGTGATTTTTTTCGAGATGTTACGTTGGGTTAATGTTTAGAAGAGTGAATGAGTAGAATGTATGTTTTTGTTTCTTTTTTTATATATTTTATCACATAATTTATGTTTTTAAGTTTTTATATTTTACCAGAAACATTTTATTATTAATAAGATGAATTTTAAAAAATTCGTGCATAATATTTTCTTATTAGGGCCCTTGTTTTAAATTATTCTGTGTGTAACATAATTTTCTGAACAATCCGATAATTTTGTCAACGCTGCTCGATAATTTCTTACCTCACGTCTGGCAGCACTGGTCGCCATATTGAATTTTATTTGATGCTTGTGGTTATAATCTTCTTTCGAGCACTAAGTAGGTCATCCATCTAGAGCTAGAGTGACCACAGCAGCAAATCATACTGAATATATGTAGCTCTTCTTATTATATACTATTGTTGTACAAACTACTATTTTTTCTAGTAATATTTTTGGCTTTTACCACTTTCAGTATTCTAATTTTATCAGAAAAAGTGTATCGAATTCAATGAGAAAGTTCTAGGAGTAAAAAGAAATTTTGTTATTGAAACATGTTTAATAAAATTTATGAATGTTTAACAAAATGTTTAATCAATTGTGAACAATATAAAATTTTAATACTAACAAAGTGAAAATAATTAACAGTGCATTATAGATTATTACAGATACATAATCTCCAACACACAAATATATTCGTTACAAAGTGCAGAATAAATATAAATTCTTAATATTTTAAATTATAATATTTTAGATAAAAAATATAAACCATTATTATATTAATAAGAACAAGGATATAAAAATACTTCATTACCAATATTTTTCCAATATTTTAACCAAATCTTTGGGGTTTGTGCTTGGACCATGTCTCTCAACTGGTACGCCATTCTTATCGATAATAAATTTAGTGAAATTCCACTTGATAAAATCTCCCAAAGTACCTCCCTGTACGTGTTTCAAATACTTCCATAAAGGATGCGCATCGTTACCATTCACGTTAATTTTCTCATACATATCGAATTTGACATTCTTACTCTGCATGAATTGGCAAATTTCTGCGTTAGATGCTGGTTCCTGTCCTGCAAATTGGTTGCAAGGAAATGCGAGTATCCTTAAGCCTTTAGTTTCTGAATATTGGTCAAATAATTCAACCAGCTCTGCGTAGTTATTCTTAGTATACCCGCACTGGGAAGCTACATTCACAATTATACATACGTGACCTTTGTATTTATCCAAAGATACTGGATTGCCTTGGATATCGTTTGCCGTGAATTCGTAAATTGATTTGGCTGATTTATAGCTGTCTGGACTGGCCATTTTAGCTTGTGAACAAGAGCCTTCAACACTATCAATATTGTCACTGGAACAAAACTGTTCTGTCAAGGTTACTGTATCCACGGTTAGTATTAGAACTAGAACTACGGTAACGCCGGTAAATAATAACATAATTTCTAATTTGCACTTATCACGGGACACGTGACCTGCGCAACGATAACCCCAAAGAGTAAGGCTGATGGCGCTGATGCCAGTGAGATGCACGATTTTCGATAGTGAAAATTACTTCGAATGTTTTATACTACTACGTCTTATTTCTAATCGATTATTTAGTACCGGGTGGCACAAATCAATTAGCTTAAATCACAGTATTTTTTTATAGGTACTTAATTTCAACGTTTCGGTAGCCTTCCAGCTATTTTTATCAATAATTAATTTTTTTCAATTTGTACATATTTGACACTTGGAAAAATTCAAAAACTAGACAATCAGTGATAATATTTTGGTCTAATCATCTGTGAATAAAGGAATATTTTTTGTAATAAAATTCTTATTCTTTACTTTACACATAGGTACTTATTTGCTTGGACAGTAAAATGATACGCACATAACAAATTAGGGACATCCTAATCTATTCTATACCAAAGAAACGTAGTTGATATAATTCAATTAACATTCAACTTTTGCACGCAATACTGAAATTTATGGGTAGGTACCTAATTATATAGAATATGCAATTGAAACATTTATTGAAGGACTGCAAAAGTCAATACAAGCTAAACGAAACTTTGTTTATGAATTTATCATGAAGTATACGTCCTTCAGACATGAAGCTAGGTTTTTCCAGAAAACCGTAGAATAAATAATTAGGTATATGTTAGTTGATAGTAATAAAAGAAAATAATATACCTACCTAATGAATTAGGTACTAGTTTGTTAACAATACTTTCACGTTGACATTTATTTATTTATAGATAGATGTCTCCACTGATTTCGTAACTTATTTTACAAAACGTGAATGTAAAATTTCTTAAAATGATCCAAGCAAACATCAGTAATACCTACCATTAGACAATGGTAATAGGTACCTACTACCACAAATTTTCGTTTCAGTAACTGTCTAAGTTTTGAGCCTTCCTATACATTACAATTTCATGATAATTAAAAGACCGACTCGATTACCATGAGGAATCGATCGCATTAGTCGAGATTTTCATAACGTCAACGTGATTTAAGTTAGGTTATCTGTGATTAAGTTATCTTTGTTGACTTGACCTTTGGCTGTTCAAAGGAGAACAATTATGACTCATGGCCGATGTATACAGAAGCGGATCAAGCGTATACCAAGAAATTTATTCGCAACAAATTTTATGTCCAACTAGTTTCTTTCAACGCATTACTATTAAAACATACAATCAAAAATACAAATAATTATTTGTTATTAGCTACGTAGGTATACCTAATTGATGTTATCGCCTCTTATGCTCTTGTCATTGAACAGTCCTTTCCATAATAGGTAGGTAGGTATCTATTAATTATTAAAGCAGTAGGATAGGTATTTCAATATGAAAGAAGTACTTAGATATTTCAGGAAAAGCATGTTTATTGTTTATATAACTGTATAGGCATTCAAATGTTTTCTAAGCAAAGAAAAGAATACAACATTTAAAAAATAACATAAAAAATATAAGTAAGTAATATATTTTATAAATAAGAAGCACTTTACGCATGTATATATTTGACTTTTGCTATAAAAATACAACTACCAATACTTTTCAAGAGACTTTACTAAATCCTTAGGATTAGTGCTTGGTCCATGCCTCTCGACCGGTTGTCCTTCCTTATCCACAATGAATTTGGTAAAATTCCACTTAATGAAATCTCCCAAAGTACCGCCCTGTTTATACTTCAAATAATTCCAAAGTGGATGAGCATCATTTCCATTAACGTTTACTTTTTGAAATACGTCAAACTTGACGTTTTTGTTCTGAACAAACTGACAGATTTGAGCATTATCACCTGGCTCTTCATTAGCGAATTGGTTGCAGGGAAAAGCAAGAATTCTTAACCCTTTAGATTCTCCATATTCATCAAACAGTTCATTAAGCTCTGCGTAATTATTTTTGGTATAACCACACTGTGATGCTACATTAACTATAATGCAAACTTGACCACGATATTTTTCTAAAGACACATCTTCACCATTGATATCTTTAGCACTAAACTCATATATCGAAGATGCTTCTTTGTAATTCTCAGGATTAGACATTTTAGTTGTGTTTGTTACGACTGCCAACGAACGACAAGCAAACACTGCTTTACAAACTGTCCTATAGCTCAAGAAAATCATTTTATCGCTGTTATAAATTTAATATTTATAAAGATACCTACAGCTAATGTATACGCAAATTATAGATAATATTACCTCTGCTGAACGGTAATCATTGACAAATTTGTTGTAGATAATTTATTTTTAGTTTTATTTTAAACTCGAATATCATGCCGATAGTCAGCTGATACCATGTTGCCACATTTATGGATTTATGCACAGCAGGTTAACTTTTTAGAATAGGTGTTTTGTGGGTAATGTGTGTATATTCTCTACTTTTTTTCGAAAAAACTGTTCAATTTATCATTTGTTAAAGGATTTTTCCCTAATTAAAAATAGATTTGTTGAAAAATTCATGCAATTGTAATATTAAAATAAAATATTTACTGTACCTACTAGTTATACAACCTTTTATACTTATACAGAATACCCAACGAGAATGGCTCATTATGATTTTAGTGCATATCTGGCAATTCATAAAAGTTTACCAACAATGTTGATTTCAATCTATTCAGGATATAATCTAGCGGTATACCGCTCTATTTAGATGGATTAACCTTACGAAAAATGTTTGCATAATTTTGTTTTTTGCCAAATAGATAGTTTCTTGCTAAAAATATTACTATACCTAGTTTTGTTAAGTTGAACATGAATAATATACACAGCTATGAAGAAAACTTTTATTTGAATAATAATAAAACATATCATTATGTGGTGAGTACTTTTGTTCCAACATATTATCTAAAATAAACTCAACTACAAATATCGAAAACCATTTACTCAAGGGTTAAAACTGAATATGTATAACACTTAAATTATAATTTAAAATGTAACAAACAAAAAATCCTGATATTTCTTATATTAATTGAAAATATCTAGGACAGATATTTAAATTTGTATAATTTGTACTTTACATTTCAATATTTAGAATTTATTGAAATATTATATTTCACCCTATACTACTCTAAAAAATTAATATTGTTCACACTAATAACCGAAAGTTTTTTAAACTATTCAAATATCCTTCTACTGAATGCAATCTATTTTTTAAAACAAATAGGTAAACCATCAATTTATCTGAATCTGGAAAAACCTAGATTTGAAAATAAACCAAAAATAATGTAGACAATGCAAAAAACGCCTAAATACACGTGTACAACAAACTATAATATCTTTAAAATACTTATGGATCTGAAATTATATTATTGATCCTATTGTAGGTATATGGCAACTAACTAATTCAGAACAAACATACTGTCATAATTAACCTAATAATGTTAAAAACTTTCAGGAATTATTCAACATGTCAACATTTTTCAAATCAAAACAAAACAACAAAATCTAATACTAAGATTATGATAATGTAAATATTTAACCAATGTTTATAATAAAATTTGGTGATTGATATGTCCAAAAGGATATTACCAATATTTCTCTAGATTCTCGACCAATGTTGAAGGCTTCTTAGAAGATACATGTCTTTCTACTACTTCACCATCTTTATCAACAATGAATTTAGTAAAATTCCAATCAATGTTGCTACCTTTTGGTCCCTTGATTTTGGCAGTTAAAAATTTCCATAATGGATGGGCTTTTTTTCCATTAACATCAACTTTTTCAAACATATCAAAGTTTACATTTCTTTTCTTAGCAAACTCACATATTTTGTCATTATCAGCTGGCTCTTGTTTTCCAAATTGGTTACAAGGAAACGCTAGAATACGAAGTCCTTTATCTTTGGAGTATTTGTCATAAATTTCAACAAACTGCTCGTAGTTACTTTTAGTATGACCACATCTTGAAGCTACATTTACTATAATGCACACATTACCTTTATATTTTTCAAGTGAAACTGCGTTTCCTTGAATATCATTTGCAGTAAAGTCATAAATTGTTTTTGTATTTTTTTGAGATTCATCATCAGACTGCTCAACATCTGATGTATCTTCAGACTGTTTTTCAGCCTTTTTTTGCTTTTTCGATGGCTTAGTTACCGTTTCAACATCATTCTCTTCAGATTCTTCTTTGCTGACCGTCTTTTTGATAGTTTTTTTGGGTGGCAAGTCATCAATAACTTTGTCTGCTGTTCTTTTCGAAGCTTTTCCTTTTACTTTTTTAGTAATAGGAACATTTTCATTTCTTTTGTTACCTGAAGCAGCACTTCTAGTAAGAGGCATTTTATATATATATTTGTACTTGTAAATTTGCTTAAGTTTCTTTATCTCAAATTCGATCTTGTAAAATATGATTATTTTTTATATACACGCGAACCTTCCCGGTTTTTCTTAATAATAACCTCAATGTTTCGTCTTCTTTTCTAATAAAGGATAGTCCATAGAAAAATATTTTATTTTGTCTATGGGATAGTCCTTGGATCTTAAATATGCGGATATTTAAATTGGTGATGAAATATCGCAATCACAGATTTTACAAAAACAAACTATGGTAGACAACTCATATCTTCGCATATTTGGGTATTTTTAAGTCTTCAGAAGTAAGATATACTCGTATTAAAACTATAACCCTATAACTTAGGTAGGATATACCTAAAAGCTTTCGTTGAATTTCAGATCTGTCGAGCTTTTCTATACAGGTGAAGATACATATAAGAACGTAGATGGATTGCGATTTGAACCTAAAAATACCACTTTTAGATCAGCTTTGCCAGATTCTGAACAAGATTGCTTTTGCACGAAATTGACGAAGAATACTCAAGCTGAGCCATCTTGTTTTCTAGATGGTGTAGTGGATATGTATGATTGCTTCGGTAAGTCTATGAAGTACTATAGTATTTTAAAACTTTATTTTCAAAATTTCTATGCCTGACATTACAAAATAATATGAGAAATTTGCTCTCTTAATCTAACATATCTGACATACAAATTAGTAACTTTTTCTTTTATCATCCTACTTTAACACAAGGGTTGAATATTATACCATATGGGTAACTGAAACTATTAATTTTCTTTGCAGGTGTTCCGCTTCTATTGTCATTTCCCCATTTTCTTTATGCCGATGAATCTTATATAAATGGAGTTGAAGGTGTTACAACTGCTGATCCTCAAAAACATGGAATTTATTTGCTTATAGAACCGGTAAGTTATTTAAGAAAGACAAGCAATAAAAATTTATTAAATTGGATTAAATGAATCAGCGGAAATATTAAATTTTACCGCGTTGTATGGCTAGTTGCCTATACTACTGAAATATTAAATTTTACCGCTCTGTATGGCTGGTTGCCTATACTATGGAAATATTAAATTTAACAGCGCTGTATGATTGGTTGTGACGCGTTTCGCTAACACAGTAGCTTTCTCAAACGAGTCACAACTTTAAGTTGGACATAGGTTCTAATAATTATTATAATGTAGATTTAAACACATCAAACTTCACATGCGTGCGTTAATAATGTCCATATCCCACTAATTAAGTAAATAACTTTTTTTT